>PVKE010006263.1:0-55191 GCA_004027555.1 Craseonycteris thonglongyai
CCTGAGTCTATGTTTGTCCCTGTGGCTGAGGTGTGTCTCTTGTAGGCAGCATATGGTTGGATTTTGTTTTTTAATCCAGTCTGCTACCCTGTGCCTCTTTATTGGTGAATTCAGTCCATTTACATTCAGGGTGATGATTGATATATGAGGATATCCTGTATCCATTTCTTCTTTCCTTTTTATTTTTTTGTTGTCCCAAGTTTTCTCCATTTATTTTGATTTTTGGATTCAGGTTGGATAGCCTCCTTTAGTATTTCCTGGAGTGCCAGTTTTGAGCTGGAGAATTCCCTCAGCTTCTGTATATCTGTAAAGGCCTTAATTCCTCCTTCATATCTAAAGGTTAGTTTTGCTGGATAGTTAATTCTTGGCTGGAAATTTCTCTCTTTTAGTATTTTGAAGATTGGGCTCCACTCCCTCCTGGCTTGCAGAGTTTCTGCTGATAAGTCTGGTGACAGCCTGATAGGTTTTCCTTTGAAAGTTATGTTTTTTTTTTCCCTGGCAGCCTTGAGGATTTTTTCTCTGTCATTGATTTTTGTCATCTTCAGAACAAGGTACCTTGGAGAAGATCTGCTAGGGTCTAGGTAGTTAGGGCTTCTGCTTTCCTCTTGGATTTGAGGCTGTAATTCTTTCCACAGGTTAGGGAAATTTTCATCCACTATTTGTTTTAGTATACTCTGAGAAGATTTCATCTTGCTTCCTTCTGGTACCCCTATTATTCTAATATTGTTCTTTCTGATGGAGTCAGAAAGTTCTTGTAGGGCTCTTTCATTTCTCTTGATTCTCCTTTCCCTTTCTTCTTCCCTCTGTGACATTTGCATGTTTCTATCTTCAATTTCATTCATCCTTTCCTCTAGCTGATCAGCCCTGTTTCCTATGCTGGTCAGTTCTTTTTTCAGCTCTCCCATGATGCCTTTCATTTCAAGGAGTTTCTTTTGGTTCTGCTCTAACTTCTCAATTTTGTTGGTAAAATACTCATTTTGCTCAGAAAATTTTTTGTTGAGGTCATTTAACTGTGTCTGGGTAGTTTGCCAACATTGAGTGAGCTCTCTGAGTGTCTTGATTAATGCAGCCCTGAATTCTGTTTCACTTAGATTTGATTCCAAGTGTGCAAGGTCCTTTACTAAAGACTGCCCCTGATCCTCTGGAGGGGCTTTGGATTCTGAGGTGTGCATTGTATTTGATGTGGTTCTTTTTGCTTTTCGCATGAGTCTGTTTTCCCTCCGGGGGTTTGCCTATCAGATGGGCTTCTCTTTATTTTTTCTTTTGGGCTCAGTTGTGGGAGAAGGAGATTTTGGGAGAGGGTTGGGGGAAGCAGACAGTTTCTGTGTCCTGGGGCGCTTCAGGTTACTGTCTTAGCTGTTAGATAGCAGGGTAGTAAAGGTGTGGCCAGGGGTGGGGGCATGTGAGTAGGAGCTAGGGCGGGTGTGAGACACCATAGCAGATACCTCTTTCAGCAGGGGGGCTGGTTGGTCAGTAGGGGCGGTGCGCAGGAGCTCTGGTCTTTCTCTCCTCCTCCTGACTGCCCCTCCTTCAATCGTATCTGTAAGCCACGCCCGCAGGGCAGCACTTGGATGGGCTGGGGCTAGGCAGAGGCTCTGGTCTGCCGTGCAGTCCCGCGCACAGGCAATGACACTGCGGCGACCCGGTTGGCAACCCAGCTGCGCGCGTGGGCTGCAACGCCCCAGAGGCCCGGTTGGCGGGACACCAAAAGCCCAGTTGTGCACTCGTGAGCAGGCAGCAGTGTGCAGCGTCCTGGTGGGCAGGGCGCCGAAAGCCGGTCTTGCGCGCCGGCAGCGGCGCTGTGGCGGCCTGGTGAGCAGGGCGCCAAAAGCCGGGTAGCTCGCAGGCGAGCTGGCAGTGGTGCCGCCTAGGCCCGGTGGGCGAGGCTCCGAAAACCCGGGTGTGTGCACGCAGGGATGCGCAGTGGCCGAGTGGGCTGGGCGCGGAATTCCCCGTTGCGCATTTGCGCGCTGGCTGCGGTGCCGCAGCGGCTTAGTGAGTGGGACACCAAAAGCCCCATTGCGCGCTGGCAAGCAAGCAGCGGTGTCGCGGTGGCCCCGTGGGCGGGGCGCCGAAAGCCCTGTGTGCAGAGGCCGCAGCTGGGCTGGCAGCCGCTCTATGCTCCCGGCTCTGTTGAGATCGCCGGATTCACTCTAAGCTAAGGTGACCAGATTTTAACATTGGTAATGCGGGACACCATTGACTTGGGTGGAGGGCGTTCTTGATTAAAAATTTGGTCTGTCTCCCGCTGTTCCCTAGCTTGACGTGCATTCTTTCCAAAAATTGGGACTTTTTTAAAATGCCACGGGACGCGAGACAAAAATCAGGACTGTCCCTCCAAAAGCGGGACATCTGGTCACCCTACTCTAAGCATGTCTAGTGCAGCTATGTCCATTCAGGCCCCAGTCCTCACTCCAAGACCCCTGTCTTCAGAAAGCGCTCCCTCACAGTCAATCTCCTTAGTAAATCACGGGTGCCGAGCTGTTGTGGGATGAATCCCTGCTCTCACCCTGCCCTCCGGGAAGTGCAGCCGCCCTGTTCCCCAGTCCCTGTTCCACTTTAGGCTCCGTGATCTGATTAGGGTAGTGCGTGCTGTCCCTTGAGTTCGGATGTTAAATTGTCCACAGTGTTGTGGGGCTTCCACGCTCCCTAGGTCTAGGCTTCCAGTCTGCCCTCGATCCAGCTCCACTTTGACCGTAGTCCCCCAACCCCCCTTGTTTTTGCCAGCCCTGGGCCGCGCTCCGAGTCTCTGTCCCCGAACCGCTGCTTCCCCTTCCTTCTCCCCCTCTCCCCTTTTTCCTCTAACCTTTGGGTGTTGTTCTGCGTTGTGTGGTTCTCTTAGTTGAGGTTGCTTCTCAGGGTTTCCCCTGTGGATTCCACACTGTTCACAAGTCCCTTCCCAGGCAGTTATCTGCATTCTCCTCTCATGCCGCCATCTTTTTTAAAAATTGAGCATTTTTAAAGTTATTTTTTTCCTATTTCAAATGACTCAACCTCAGCTACTTTTTAAAAGCCAAGGCGCTTATTAAGCAACTGTTGTCTTTGAAGATTTAGCACTGTTTCTGACTGTGTAAGAATAAGATCCTGTTTTGGATTTCATATTCCTCTTAGCATTGATGTTGCATCCTGTTATGTTAGAATTGAGAGGAGATAACTGTTATTAAAGTTCTTATCACAAACATTTATAATAAACATTTAGAAATAGCAAAATAACACATTTAATTTTTAAACACAGAAAAGTTGTGGATTTGTTATAGCTGACTTACTAAGTTATAAAACTTATTGAATAGAAAAAGGACTAGGTAATTCATCTGATTACTTGAAATTATCTACGTGTCTGTTTGGAATGCATTTTATTTATTTTGTAGCTATTTAGGAATATGGAGAAATCCTGTGTCTAGAGCTTAATAAGGAAGAACTGATAACATAATATTATCTGAACTGTTTATTATAACTTTGTTAAATATGTTTGTGTATGTTTATTATGGTTAACATAATTAATAATTTTTAATAGATAATTAATCTGTTGTACGTTGAATTTTTAGCTTCTTGTATTTCAATACTGCTAAGCTAAGGAATGAAATTGGGAACCATTTCAAAATAGGATATTTTTCTATAGTATGTATACACACACACACACACACACACACACTTTTATACTGATGAATTCTAAAATGTTTTTTGACTTTCTTTAATTTTTTGATAATGGAAGATATATTTGTAAGATCTTTCTACTATAATTCTAAATAAGAATTAGGTTTATTACAATTTAGTCCTCTTGGCTTTACCTAGAATAGAAATATACTTCAACTGTTTTATATTTGCTAATTTAATATTTAATGTTTTGTGTAGTTTTGGAACTTAAGATAGTTAGTACTTACTGTTGTTTTAATGGGAAATAGTTCTAGAACTGGGCATGTAAGTTTGTTGTTCTAAAGGAAAAATAACTATGGAGTAGTAGTTATTCACTAGTAGTTATTACAGTAGTTATTGATGCAGTGTACTAGTATTTTTTACATATCCGTTCTTTTTATTATAGATCTCCACAGGATAAAAGAACACTTCTTGTGAATTGTCAGAATAAGAGTCTTTCACAGTCTTTTGAAAATCTTCTGGAGGAACCAGCATATGGTTTAATACAAGTATGTTTCTTAAATTTTATATTATTAATCTGTTAATCTGATTTTATTATTTTATTTACCTTCTACCTCTCACTTTCAGATTATACAGAATAAGACATGTCTCCATATGTATAAACTTTAAAGAATTATTCTCTATAATTTTATAGAAATAATAATATATTTCATATTATTTGTTAGACTCAGAAGCTTCCTTGGTACTTAGGCAATTTTCCCTTTATTATAATATTGAAATTGGACATCAGTAGATTTTTATTATCATAGCTTCCATTCATTAGGTAAAAGATCAGTGGGTAAGCCACTTTGAATTCATTAATGTTAAACTTAGGTAAAAATCTGGTTTGAATTTTTATTTTACATTTAGGTAGGTTCATTGGGGTCATCATAAATCTAATTCCCCTTAAAAGTACTTGAGTATATTCTTGCATTTGGCTAAAAATATGCACTTATCAAAACAAATAAAGTTATTTTTCTCTCATATTTCTATGCAAAATGATGAAGTGATTATTTATTCATTCATTTATTCACTTACTTATTCAACAAATGTTTGAGTGCTTATTCTGACCCAGATACCTTGAAATTCGAATGCCCCAAAACTCTTTAACAACTTGGAATCTGAACGGAAAAATCAAGCAAATTTTGACTCGGAATTCGAATGCTGCTTTGGAATCCGAACGCTAACATGTTGTTTGTGTGGGATGTATCGACTGTATGGCCCGTAACTTTATCCAAACGCCCACTCGTCTTTGAACTCGAACGTTTTGGATCATGAACAGAGTTCTGGGATGGATTAAGTTCGAATTCCAAGGCATCACTGCTCTCTTCTTGGTTCTCAAGATAAGATGAAGACAGAAGGAGAACAAGAGAGCTAAAACAGACTAAAATAGAAATGAGGAAATAGTTTTTCTTACTGTGAAAATAATCATTTTAAAGATCATCCTTTAAATTTTTTTTTTAAGATTTATTTTATTTCTGACAGAGAGAGATACAGAGACAGAGACAGAGAGAAGAGGGAGGGCCCAGAGCAGTCTCCATAGTTGCACATTATTGGTTTTTCCACATAGTTTCATTCCACAGGTGGGTGCGGGGCTTCACAGGGCAGGAACTGGGCCAGGGTCTCACCCCAGTGAGAACTGAACTGGGGGCACTCCCCAATTCAGCATATGGGTCCACATAGGCCGGGTCTGGGGCTGGGGCCGGGATTCGATCCTTGGTTCCCAGGGCTGCAAAGTGAGCGCTTAACCCATTGAACCATCCTGGCTTCCCCAGATCATCCTTTAAGAAGTAACTATTTTTGCTAAATACGAATAATCAGGCAGTTTTGGATTTAGAAGTGACTCTAGGAATAATAAAAGCTTTTGCTATTTTGTAGGACAGCACTGCCCAGAAACAAATTACCTTTTTTTTTTGACATGACTCACTAGGTAGTCAAATAATTAGATTAAAATGTCAGCCAGTATTTAAATAACATGGGCTTTTAAACTTGGCTACCAAATACTTTGTTTTGGACTGGCGTGGTACTGCACACTTCAAGGACTATATTTTTTTTATGAAGGCAGGACTGCTAGACAGAAGAAAGCTGTTATGGGCCATTCACCAATGGAAAGTAAGCACTGCATATATATCTGATGTGTGCAGATCAAATGAAGCCTGCAAATCATTTGTTTATCTGCAATTCCATGAGTAGTGTTAATTTGCCATTTAATATACTATTTTAACCAAATGAAAAGGTTGGCTTACAAAATTAAATATTTTTTCCCAGAAAAAAATAAATTTAAGCTAATCTTAGAATACTCTATTTTAGTGTTGATTTTGTCCCCCTTTATAAAATTTTGCCCTTTTGCTTATTATTTGAGGTATTTTTATTCTTTGAATTAATGCTAGTATTTTTCTTCCTAATACATAGAAAATTAAAAAGGATCCTTATACAGCAACTATGGTAGGATTTTCCAAAGTCACAAACTACATTTTTGATAGTTTGAGAGGCAGCGATCCCTCTACACATCAACGGCCACCTTCAGAAATGGCAGATTTTCTTAGTGATGCTATTCCAGGTTTAAAGATAAATCAACAAGAAGAACCAGGATTTGAAGTCATCACAAGAGTGAGTGGAGATTTATATTAATATAGCTCTTATATTTTAACAGGAGAAATGTTTTTAAATATGTATGAATGTTATAGAACTAGAAATTCAATTTTGGTTATACCTGCTGCTTTGTCATAGTCCTTTCTCATAATATTTTGCTAATTAATATATTTAACAACTAATGCTTGTCCTGCCACCAAATTCTTGATTTGTTCTTCATCGATTACTACTTACTTGTACTTTCTGTTTGATAATGTTGGATCTCTTTTCTTTGATTACTTTTTAATAATGATGAATAGGTTGTTTCATTGAGTGCATAACAGTAAGTAGTGAGCCTTGCTTATTTGCCCCTAGTTCTGTTCCTAATTTATATTATGTTTTCTCAGTAGACACCAGAGGCAGTTAGTTAGGACAGTACTCTAGGGTTTGTATTCTCATGGGAATCTTTTTTTTTTTTTTTTAAGTAAAATGGAATTTGGCCCCTAATATGGCAATTCTTCATATATGTTCAACAAGACTTTTGAATTTGCTATAGTTCTCGGTTGTACATTGGACATTATAAATATATAAATTGTACTTATCTTGAAGTGGCATTTTAAAAGATTCATTCATGCATGCATTCATTCATTCATTCATTCATTCCAGAGAGATGAGGGAGGGCCCAGAGCAGTCTCCATAGTTGACAGCATTAGTTTTCCATATAATTTCACACCACAGGTGGGCGCCGGGCTGCGCAGGGCTGGAACTGTGCCGGGAGCCTCTCTCAAAGGCCCTGGCAAGAACTGAACTGGGGGCACACCCCAGTTCAGCATATGGGTCTGCCTGGGCTGGGGCCTGGATTCAGTCCTCGGGCTGTGGGGCTGCAAAGCGAGCACTTAACCTGCTGAGCCATCCCAGCCTCCCCAGAAAGTGGCACTTTTAAATTACCAACATCTGTTAATTAAATTAAAAACTAGAAAATGCCAAGTGGAGCAATGAATCATGAATCAATTCTGAAAGCTACAAATTTCAGTTTAGAAGAAGCTAATTTTAGAAAATGATTATTTGCATAAAACTCTTTTTTAATAATATAACATACCATTTAGGGTCTTTTATAAAAGATACATGTTGAATGTTCTGTGTTCATATAATTGAAACCCAAAATAACAAATCTGTTTTCTTACCTTTGCATTTATAACTTCGTTATTTGTGTGTTTAGTAGGAGGGAAAATGTATGGAATCCTAACTATTATAGTTCATGAACTAAACATTGGAAAATAAGGGAAGATATTAGAAGTGTTTGAACATTTCTGAGTAATAGTATTTTAGTTTAAATTTCTGTATATCTTGATTTTATTTCACTGGTTAAAGTTGTACTCCTTATTGCTTATCTTTTTATTTTAGATTGATTTGGGAGAACGACCTATTGTTCAAAGGAGAGAGCCAGTATCATTGGAAGAATGGACTAAGAACATTGATTCCGAAGGAAGAATTTTAAATGTAGATAATATAAAGCAGATGATATTTAGAGGGGTAAATACTTTAATTTGGATTGCATTTGCAACTTGATATTCAAGTTTGTTTGTTTGTTTTTAAATATATTTTTTAAATTTTTAATTTATTTTGACAGAGGAGAGAGAGAGAGAGAGAGAGAGAGAGATACAGAGACAGAGAGAGAACTGAGCTAGGGGAGCTCCCAGTTCAGCACGTGGTTCCGCATGGGCCGGGGCCAGGATTCGATCCTCGGTCCCCAGCGCTGCAAAGTGAGCGCCCTACCCACTGAGCCATCCCGGCTTCCCCGATATTCAAGTTTTTATTTTCTTTTTTTGGGAAGTGGAGTGGCCGGAGTTCTTTTTTAATGATTAATGTCTTAAAATACCCATAGGATAGAGTCAAATGCTTGTGATATCCCTGAGGTTGGGTGGGGGAATACCATTAAGCCTAGCAGAAGATATTCTTCCTAACTTGAAGTTCTGTGAAGGAGACCTGTATGTACCCCAATTTCCTTATCCAGTAAGGATTGGGCTTAGAAAGACTAATCAGTCCCAATGTCTGCTGTACAGTCTAGTGTATACTCTGCATTGGTTAAGTTTTCTGGCAACTGCTTATATTTTATAATCTGGTAGTCAAAAACCAAGATAGTATTTACTGAACTGAGCTATTTTTATGTATAAGACTCTCTTAAATATTGGTCTTTCTTTTTATTTAAATGCCATGTTTTGTGAACTTAAAGTATTGCATTCTTTTTTACGAATGTGTTTAATATGTTTGTTTTCTCAGGGACTTAGTCATGCATTGAGAAAGCATGCATGGAAATTTCTTCTGGGTTATTTTCCTTGGGACAGTACCAAGGAGGAAAGAACTCAGTTACAAAAACAAAAAACGTAAGTAATGGTATTGTGTGTGTTCATCAAAGAAATTCAAGTAACTCGTCTTTGCAAATTTGTAAAAAGTTTCTAGATTGACTATTTGGGATATGTAGAGTAGGATATGGAAAAATAATTTTATTTGTATCTTTTTAATTTAAAAATTATGAGCACTATAGTTTCAAACTAGAAAAATTTATTAGAAGGACTTTATTGCAGTTATGTTGGTGAATATATTAGAAGGGTGGTAAGGAAAAGTTCAGTCTCCTGGTACAAACATTTTGCCTACTTGAAATATAACTAATTAGAAATGGATTTTAAGATGTACCTCATCTTGATTTATTTTTACAGTTTATTATAACAATGGCCCATAAAAAGTGTATTTTTTATTTATTTAGGTTAAGTTATTTTCCTGGTGCTCCTGTAACATAACTGGTCTTTTATATTTTTTGGAAGAGTGTTTCTATTTTTAAGTAATTTCTCAGATTTGAAAAGAAACAGACTAACTTCCAGTTGCACTTTTATTCCTAATTTATCAGTCTAATTTTGCTTTAAAGCTCACTCCTAATCATTTATATACATATTCAAACTCAGATAATTGTTTCAAAATTTTTGTTAGTCCTTTCAAGACATTTTCACATTAACAAGTTTTTGCAGTAAACTCATTGGAAGATAGAACTATGTATGTTACATTAAAAGAAAGTCTTATAGTCTTGTATTTATAATTATTCAGAAACTTTATTGGTTAAAATATTTAGTGGCTAGAGTAATTTTAGATATTATACTAAGGAATAATGTAAACATTTCTTTAAATTTATACTTAAATTATTCTAGTATTTTAAAGTTTATGGCATGTATAATGTTATTTTATTTCACCTTTATTTTCATAACCTAAGAATTTTATTACCATATATAAATTTATATCTCACTAGCATCATAAGTGATTTAATATATTGTTTATTATGTTTTTTTAAAAAATATAATGTTCAAATAAGCTGTTTTTGGTATAAAATTGTTTTCTGTAGTGATGAATACTTCAGGATGAAACTACAGTGGAAATCTGTCAGTGAGGAACAGGAGAAGAGAAATTCGAGGTTAAGAGATTATAGAAGTCTTATTGGTAATTGTTTCTTAATTTTGGAAATGCATAAAATATATGGTGATGGAAAGAGAAATGATGATGTAATGTAGAATTCTATACCTGGAACCTATGTAATTTTTACCAACTAATGTTACCTCAATAAATTAAACAATTAATAAAAATAAATTAAAAAAAAATAAAAAAAGAAAAGAAAAAAATTAGGACCTTTAGGTTTACCCTAAAAACAAAAAAATTTATTTTATTATTTGAGAGAAGGTGAGACAGAGACAGAAAGAGAGAAGGGGGAGGGCCCAGAGCGGTCTCCATAGTTCTACATCATTAGTTGTGACATGGTTTCATTCCACACAGGTGGATATGGGCTGCATGGGGTGGGAACTGAACTGGGTGCCTCCTGCATGGGAGGTGAGAACCTTCACCGTCTTCCCCGCAGTTAGTTCAGCTTATGGGTTTGCATGGGCAAGGGCCGTGATTCAATTCCCAGACCTCATGGTTGCAAGGCAAGGGTTTAACCTGTTGAGCTATCCCAGCATTCCCTTGACAATAGTACTTTTTATTGAAAAAGAATTTAATTTTTCTGAAAAGTATCTAGAATAGACTGTCCTTTCTCTGGTGAAGGCAGAAGATGGGTCAAGATGCAAGGGGTTTATCTGAAGTGTCCACCTGAAACTCCCTGCTGTTTCCAGTTTCAGTAGGGAGAATGATAATGGACTGGTTTTTGTTTTTTTTCCTGCTAGGACATAAAATATTTGATGAAATGGAAGGGATCCTAGAGATCAACAATCCAATATTTTAAGTGTTCTTTCCAATGCCATATCCTCTTCTCTTTTTTATCAAGCAACAACAGTGGTGATTCTGATCTTCTCAGTCTTTTTTTGTGTGCTGTTCTCAATTTTGGGCTCTTCTTTCTAGGAGATTGGAGGAAAAATTTAGATGTTTTAAATTCCCATAATGTAATTTGAATTGAGACATACTTTAGTTTCTCATTTTTAGCAAATAATAAAATTGGAGCTTAGAAAAGGTATTAGTAAATTGTCTTTGTTATCTGTCTAGTTTTATAGCTTAGACTTGTTCATAATCAGACCTAATTCTTAATTAAGTGGCCTTTCAAGTATACTGTGCTTTCTACCAGTAGAAGTATATGAGGGCTGCCTGAAAAAAAATTCAGCCATTGTCAATATAAAGAGAATGGTTACATTGCAGGATACTTTTAGAACGGCCCTCATATACAAGTTAGTTTTAAAGCATTTTTTTCTTATAATACTTTTTCCCAAAATTATTTTTTAGGAAAGATTACCAAAAGAGTTTTTTTCTTGGTATAAATTTATTTTGTTAAAAAAAAAAAATACACAGGTAAGCTGTAGGTCTTGTGGGTCATGCCAAGAAGTTGGTGCATTTTAAGTAAGACCATCTTATTTATATTTATAAACAATTTTTTTCTTGCTATGTGGAAAACGGATTGAGTCAAGGTTAAGAGTAGGAACAGAGGACCAATTAGTTGAAATGACTAAGCAAGAGATGGTGGTAATGGAGATTTAGAGAAATAGGTGGAGTTAAGTTACATTTTGATGATGGAATTGATAAAACTTTTTTGATGAAATATTAAATGTGGAAAGGAAAGAGAAATCAAGGATATGACTATACTTCTTGACAAATTGGGCAATTGGCGGTGCCCCTTACTGAGATGAGAACGGGATATGGGGAAATTGAATTATATGCTAGATATGCAAGGTGAGACATATGTAATATAAGGTGGCTAGTTGAATAATTTGGAGTAGTCTGGGTAAGAGATCGAAGTTTGGTTATTAACAATATAAATATCTATGGGAATAGATGTCATCCAAGGAAAAAAGAGAGGCAGATAAGAAGGCCAAGGAGGGGAATCCAGGATGGCTTGGCAGGTTAAGCACTTGCTTTGCAGCCCCAGGGACCGAGGATCAAATCCTGGCCCTGGCCTGTGCAGACCCATATGCTGAACTGGGGTGTGTTTCCCATGCAGGAGGCCCCCAGTTTGGTACTTGCCCCCCGGTTTGGCCCCTGGCTTGAGGGGGCATGTCTTCCATGTGGGAGGCCCACAGCCCAGTTTCTGCCCTGCGCACTCCTACCCACCTGTGTGGAATGAAACTGTATCGAGAAGTGATGATGTACAACTATGAAGACTTCTCTGGACTCTCCCCCTTCTCTCTAGCTCTCTCTCTCTCTCTCTCTCTCTCTCTCTGCCAAAAACAGCAAAATACATCTTTAAAAAAAAAAAAAAGGTGGCCCAGGAATCCCAGTCCTTAGAGCATTTTCTTTTAACTTTGGCTGTATGTTAGAATCACCAGGCAGTCATCTTTTTGAATATCACATTGATTATTTTAAACATTCCCACATTCATTTAATATTTACCTTGTGCCTATTGTATAGTAGGTTCTTCTCTAGTCATTGGGTATTAGTGAACAGAATGGAAAATTCTTATCCATGAGCTGTTCCTTTGGGGAAGAAGAGACAGTAAACAAGATAAGTAACACATGTGGTATGTTAGTGATAAGTACTAAATAGAAAATGAGGCAGAAAAGATGGTTAGGACGTTTATGTGTGACACTGCATTTTTACTTGGTGAGCAGAGAAGGTTTTTCTTGAGAAGGTGATATTTGAGTAGAAACTTGAGAAAGGGGATGAGTGAGCTATGCACATAATCTAGGTGGAGGGCATTCTGAGCAGAAAGCAACATGTCTTAGACTAGTTAGGTAGACTTCATGGTCTCTGAATGTTTGAGGTACAGTAGAGAGGTGAGTGTGGCTTGAGTGAATTGAACAAAGTATCGAAACTGATGAGGTCAGAGAAGAAATGGTGGAGAAATAGGTACAGATCACAGAATAAGGCCAGGGAAGATGTCGGTCGTGGTCCATTGGTGGACCAACAAGCAATTTTTTGGGTGACCACCTGAATGATAAATAGTGAACTGCGATACTTGGGGAAGTAGCCCTTGTCCTGAAAATATCTGCCCAGGCCTTCCAAAAAACCTAGTTCATTATGAATACTTGAGCTTTTACTCTGAGCAAAATGGAAAGCCACTGGAGGATTTTGAGCAGGAGAGTGATGTAATCTGACTTTCATTTTAACAAATCACTCTAGCTACTGTCTGGAGAATAGCTGTGGAGGGGACAAGGATGAGAGTAGAAAGACCATTTGAGGCTATTACTATAACCCAGATGCGCCGTAATTGTTGCTTGATCCAGGGAGCTAGCAATTGAGTGAGGGAGATTGAATAGAAACTTGAAGAAGCAGAAGGTGTACGAGGTCTGACTATTAAGTTTACAAACTCATCGTAGAAAAAGTTCTACATACCTCATTGCTGAATATCACTACGGTTACTTTTGAAGTTTTCCCCTTGGGAAGCTATGCACCAACACCAGCACCTAGTCCACCCTTCAAAGCAATTTTGGAACTCTTTCTAGAATGTCTTTCAGAGCTGTTGTCAGATTACCCTTGATATCCTCATTGTCATCGAACTGTCTTCCTTTTAATACTTCCTTTATCTTCCGATAAAGAAAAAAGCCATTGGGGGCCAGATCAGGTGAGTAAGGAGGATGTTCCAATACAGTTATTTGTTCACTGGCTAAAAACTTCAGTGCTGAGTGAGCTGGTGCATTGTTGTGATGAAAGAGCCTGCAGTTGTTGGTAAAAAGTTCAGGTCATTTTGACTAACTTTTTCATGCAATTGTTCAGCACTTTCAAATAGTTATTTGTCCAGATGCTACAAATTCATAAGGAACAAGCCCTCTGATATAAAAAAAAAAAAAAGGTTAGCAACATTGTTTTGATTCTTGATTTGGACTGATGGAACTTATTTGGTTAGGGAGAATTGGCTGGCTTCCATTGTGCACTTTGACACTTTGTTTCAGGGTCGTATTGGTACACCCATGTTTCATCGCCAGTGATAACATGGTCCAAAACATCATCTTGCCTCTCCAAAAGGTCTTGGCAAACTGACTCTCCTTTGCTTTTGTTCATGGGTAAGTTCTTTCAGGACCATTTTTGCACAGAACTTTCTCTTGCCAAGATTTTCATTTAAGATTTTCCTGTTTCTCTACCAATGTTTACTTGGTCTGTTGCACTTCTCACAGTTGGCCGATGATTTTGATGCATGATTTAACAATTTTTTATAATGTTTTTATCAGTTTTGGTTATTACTGGCTGCTCTGACATCTCTTCATTAGTGATGCTTTCTCTTCCCTCAAAAATGTTTAATTCATTTGTACACTGCCGTTTTCTTCATGGCACTATCCCCATAAATTTGGATTAACATGTTCATGATTTCACTTCCACTCTTGTCAAGTTTAACAAGAAATTTATTGTTTGTTCGTTGCTCTAATTCAAGTTCCAACATTCTTACAATGGCACACAAAGACATCCAACAATAATAACGAACACCACTCAGCGAGATACCACCATACTTTGATACAGTCACAGGTGTGCGACACTGATATACCAAGGTTATGAAATCTTACTGAGTAATTTGTACAGTTCTGCCAATGTAAGCATACAGTGGACAAGTTCATGAACTTAATTGTCAGAGCTCGTATGCCATGTATCTGTCTGGGTGAAGGGTATTCTGTGCAAACGGTAACAACGTGGTTTAGTCTTGTTTCTGCCCTAGGACCTCCTCATGTTTGAAGAGAAGCAAGGAAACAAGTGTGGCTAGAGTGGCATGAGTTGGAGTGGTGGGTGGATTGAATGGGTGGGAGTTATCAATATTGGTTTCTACAGGTATTTTGAAGGTTTAACAGTGTTAAGGCGTATCAGTGTCAGACAGAAGCAAAAACCCAAGAATGACTTCAGAGTTTTTAAGATGAGTATTGGAGAAATGGAGTTAATGTAGTTTTTTTATTAAGATAGGGAAACTGCGAGAAAAGCAAGTTTGGAAGGGAATATTTAGTTTTGGACATGTTAAGTTTGAGAATGCCTATTGATGTCCATAAATTAATATGTAGAGTAGGAGGTGAATATATACGGGTGTAAAGCATGGGAGGAAGGGGCTGGAGATAGAATTTTAGAGGTTATCCACAAGCTGATGGTAGGAGACTAGGTGAAATTGCCGAAGGAGTGAAGGCATTTAGAAAAGAGGTCCAAGAACTGAGCCCTAAGGTACTTTAACTTCTAAGTTGGAACAATTAGGAGAAATCAGCAAAAAAGAATAAGAAATTAACCAGAGAAAAAAAGAGGGAAAACCTGAGAGTTTGTTCTAGAAGTGTAGTGAAGAAAGTATTTCAAGGAATGACTGGAATGTCAAATAAAATAAAGACTTGGATTGAACATTGCACAGAATGAAAAGGAGATCACTGAAGATTTTGCTTAAAGAGGTATTTTGTATGAGTGGTGGATATGACAGCCTAATTGGAGTGAATTCAAGAGGGAATGGTAGGAGAGGACTTGGAGACAATACATAAGCTCTTTCAGAAAGTTTTGCTTTTAAATAGATGGAGAGAAAATGGTACAGCAGTTAGAGGGAAAAGCTTGGTTCAGAAAGGTTTTTATGATGATGAGAGTAACAGTATGGTTGGATGTTGGTGGGAATGATTCAGTAGTGAGGAAAAACTCATGAGTCTAGAGAATGAGAAAAGCGTTACTAAAACGGTGTCTTTGGGTAGCCAGTAAAGGATGGATTTCATGCCACATGAGGGCTTGGGCTTAGCAATGATCACGGAAGCTCATTTATAGTGATAAGAGAGAATGGAGACTGTATGGATACAAATGTAGTCCCATGATTTAAGTAGTGGAAACCTGTGGAGTTCTCTGGATAATGTCTGCTTTCTCAGAAATAGGAAAGAAGATCCTCTGAGCACCAGGATGAAGGAGAAGATAGCATGTTGGAGACTTGAGGAGAGAGGAAATGTAAAATCATTGTAGGAATAGGGAGAGGGAATGGATGAGAGAAATAGAGCGTTATTGCCAGACAGCACTAAGGGCGCACTGAGGTTAGCGGCGGCAAATGCAAAATGAGATCACTCAGCGTGGTTGTGTTTTTCGTGGAGAACTGGCTTTCATGAGGGCTTTTATGTATTTTTTAATTACTCATTTCCTTTCTAGAAATAGTTTTTAGAAATACTTTTCTTATAAAATACCATTTTTGATCCCTTTTTGTTTTCTGCCTGGCGGAAATATACAAGAGGAAAAATATACAGATAGTTCATGAGCGTACAATTAACTTTTTACCATATTTAAAACATCTATTAAGCCAGAAATTTTATAGTGGCATTATGATGGTGTAAATTGTACTTGAGCTAATAAAAAACTTATGTATTATTTTATCAACTATGATATTAGTTTGAAAAATTTTGACATTTTAAAATGTAATTTGATACACTTATGATGTGATTATTTATTTTTTTTAAAGATTTATTTTATTGTTTAGACAGAGAGAGACAGAGAGAAGGGGGAGGGCCCAGAGCAGTCTCTGTAGTTGCATGTCATCAGTTTTCGACATGGTTTCATTCCACACAGGTGGGCGGGAGCCACACAGGGTGGAACCTGGGCTAGGGGCCTCCCACATGGGAGGTATGTCCCCTCAAGCCAGGGTCCCAACTGGGGGCCTCCTGCATGGGAAGCACATCCCAGCTCAGCATATGGGTCCTCACGGGCTAGGGCTGGGATTAGATCCTTGGTCCCTAGGGTTGCGAAGTGATCACTTAACTCGCTGATCCATCCCTGCTTTCCCTAGTATGATTATTTTTGTTATTGCTTTTCCTTATTTGTTTGAAGAATGTGTCCTATGGATATATGCTTCCTTTTTATTAAATCTAATATGTGTTTTAATAGAAAGCTAGAATATTGCTCTAAAAATTTTTTTTAGATATTTTATTGTTTGAGCGAAGGTGTATGTATGTGAGAGAGAGAGGAGAAAGGGGAGGGCCCAGAGCAGCCTCCATAGTTGTTACATCATTAATTCTGACAAGATTTCATCCCACACAGGTGGATGTGGGGCTGTGCAGGGCTGGGACCAAACCAGGGACCTTCCGCATGGGAGGCAAGAACCTTCACCGCTGAGCTATCTCGGTGGTTACCAGTTGTGCTCTATTTGCAGTATGGGGTGGGGTTGTGTTGGCTGGGGCCAGGAATTGAACCTTAGACCTCCCGATTGTGAGGCAGATGCTCAACCACTGAGCTATCCTAGCATCCCCTCTATGCAATTTTTAAAATGTTCTTATAGAACCTAATTTTATCTCATGTTATGTTAAAGTCTACTCTTAAACCTCCTCATCTCTTCACAACAAATATTGAGAATGTTTTCAAATTATTCAGTGTAAGGAGGAGGGGGCAGAGGTCAGTTATATTTAAACAGTTGATTAGAAAATAAATTAATCATTTTGAATTTTAAAGAATTTCTTCATAATTTACTGAGGATTTAATTAGAGGAATACCTTTTTAGTTCTGAAGTCTTTCACAACACAATACATTGAATAGTTATCGATAGGTGTCACTTTTTGTGAATTGAATTGTCAGCATAATTTGGGATACTCAAGTGGTGATGTTTCCAAATAAGTTTTTAATGTCATGAAATAAATCATTTCCAGCAAAATGTGAATTTTCATTTTTTTCAAAATTAAAATAAATTGCTTACACTTCTTTGTATACTGAATAATGTACATATGAAAATAAAGAAGTCTTTGTCTTGAAGATGATTATGGAACATGATGAAGAAGTTGATAATACTTCTCATAATGAAAGAAGCACATATGAATAAAACAAATCTCTGATTATGCTTAATTGTATAGCTGCTTTTTTCATTACTGGTTTCAGATAATACTGCCTATCATAAGCATTCATGACTGGCATTTTTATTGCTAACTATTGTGAATTATGACTTTGTGTTCTTTTTAATTAATTGGAAATGTTTCCTCTATTTAAAAGATTTCTATGTTTGTTGCATATTTGAAGTAGAATTTGATGAGTTATTTTCAATAAGTAGTAGATTGTCAAGAGTAAATTAATAGCAAAGAAAAGAAAATCCTTATAAGAGGTGAGCTTCATAAAAATCTATTTTTGAAAGGTTTTCAAATATGTGATCATTTTCTTCCTCAGAAAAAGATGTTAACAGAACAGATCGAACAAACAAGTTTTATGAAGGCCAAGATAATCCAGGGTTGATTTTGCTTCATGACATTTTGATGACCTACTGTATGTATGATTTTGATTTAGGTAAGTTCTGTAATCTAATTTAAAAAAATTATATATTTATTTTAGAATTTAAATGTATTAACCTGTTAGATATATGAGGGTTATCCGAAAGCATCTAGCCATGTAACCATTCTCACTTACATTAACAATGGCTAGATTTATTCTAGGCAGCCTTCGTATATATGTAAAAGCCCTGTGGCCTATTTTCATAGACGTTTTCTACAAGGGACTGGAAACTTATAAGGCCATGGTTCCCAAATTGTGCACTGGGGAGCACTGTGTTGCCTTAGCAAACTCATGGGGGCAACGTGCTAGTTCAGTAGTTCAGGGTTTTAACATTAGATCACCACATTTCTTCTCTTGAGGTTATATCTTTCCAAAACAATGTTTTTGGCATTGCTGTGTGATAAGCAAGTGCTGGTGAAAATAGATGAGGAACAGAAAATGAGTATGGTAATATCCATTTGGATTTCAGGGTTTGAGAAGTAGTGTAGTGCCTTAAGGTACTAAGTGCATAGGACATAAAGATGTAAGTTGTTTGGATCTAATAGTTAATAAATGGAAATGTTAATACTTTGAGCCTAGGGATGCCTTGGGAAAAATTTCTGAGACATTAAGGATTCTGTAAAGTGAGAAAATTTGGAAACCTTTATTTGACCCATTTTGTCCCTTGGGAAGAAAAATACTGCTCTTAGACAAGCAATGCAGATAACTATCTAGGGCATTTAGAACTTTATTCTCTTTTCTTGGTAAATACACATTCTACCAAGAATGGGATGAAAGACGGAGGCTGGAGGTGTGTGAGTTGGGGATTGCCTGGGGAAGAGATGCTAAGGTGTGGAAAACCAAAGGAACCAATATTTTAAAGGGCAGGAGAACTTGAACTGTTTCTTTAAAGGATGCACAAATTCCATAGTCATCAACCTTTAAATAAATATACGTAGTGGGAAGTTTCTGAGTTACCGTACCTACTATATGAGTGACTCCCAAAATAGTGGGAATAGATGTTTTCCAGATTACTTTAGTAACAGATTGAGACATCTTTTTGGAGATGGTGATTGGATATTCGGCATATTAAACCCAAATGAACCTTGAATTAATAAGTACGTTTTCTTCAGTTTGTAGCTATGTGAATTCCTCTTGGCTTCTTATATGTGAGTTAGGGGAAGATGTAAACTCTGCTGTGGGTCTTGAGACATTAACCTCTTTGATGACAGTATGTTGAAAATCACAGATTTCTCTTTAAAATGTAAAGTAGTCAGTCCTGTCTATCACACCTATAATGAGTCTCAAATTGGATTATTAAAAGCATGTTGATAGAGTGCTTTTCAGGTAATAGAGTGCTGTCGTACTTGATTTAGATTTAGATTCTAATAGCAGCCTTTTGAAGAAGTGGGGAAATAATGCCCATTTTATGAATGAGGTTATATTGATTCAGAGCGTGACTCAATGTTTCCCAAGTAGTAAATGTTGGACTGGGGTGGGGAAAAGGAGACTTGAGATTCCTGTCTTTCAGACTGGCATTCTTACCACATTCAGTACCCCTATCCTTTGCCATTTTAATTTCTTTTCTTTTTTTTTAAAGATTTATTTTATTGTTTTTGACAGAGACAGAGAGAATGGGGAGGGAGGGCCCAGAGTAGCCTCCATGGTTGTACGTCATCAGTTTTTTGACATGATTTTGTTCCACAGGTGGGTGAGGGCCGTGCAGGGCGGGAACTGGGCTGGGGGCCTCCCACATGGGAGGCACACCTCCTCAAGCCAGGGGCTGAACTGTGAGGTGAGAACCAAACTGGGGGCCTCCCACATGGGAAGCACACCCCAGTTTAACATATGGGTCCACTTGGGCCTGGACTAGGATTCGATCCTTGGTCCCTGAGGCATCAAAGTGAGTTCTCAACCTGCTGAGCCATCCCGGCTTCCCTGCCATTTTAGTTTCTGTTATTACTGTAGGGCAGGGGTGCCAAACTGGCAGCCCCCCGGGCCGCGTGCAACCCACAACGTAATTTTTTGTGGCCCACCATGCTCTGAAATAAAATGAAAATAGAAAAAATTGTTATGAAGAAAATAGCGCTTAGGGGAGATCGAGGCAATGCCGTACACACAATTCCCTCGTTAACCCTTTTAACTACTGAAGACAAGTATACAGGTGGCCCAGTACCTTTCCTGGGGGCCTGTGGGTGTGTATAAATGTGCTGACTCAGTTCCAGCCACATTTGTAAATGTGATGTGGCCTGCGTGAATCTTGCCTGTTGCATCAAATGGCCCCTGTTTTAATTGAGCTTGACACCCCTGCTGTAGGGAATAGGGCCATAGTCCTAGGAAGCAAGAGGTATTGCCCTGAACTCTCTGATAGTAATTTTTTGGTAAGAATTCATGCATATTCTCATGACTTCCTGAATGCTAAGTTCTTTTCAGGGCACAGGCTCAGACCAGCTAACTGGATAAATGGCTGTCTTTATTTATCTATATTAACCCCTTTCTTTCTAGTCAGATACTTAAGTTATTTGAAACATAGCCAGAGTTCCCAGTAAGAGCTCTATCCTTGTGAGAAGCCGAGTTAGTTTTCATAGAGTAGTGGACCAAATTTCTTGCCTTTTACTCATAGTAAAGGAACTTGGGCTATAAATTTAGAATTACAGTTGATTCTGTCATATTTAGTTGTTTGGCTTCTTACCCCATAGATGAGGTAGGTGTAGGTATATTTATATTGAATGCAATCTCATTAAAAGTGAGAAAGGAGACAAAAATTATCAAAAGTAGGCAGAAGACAAAAATTACCAAAAGCAGACAGAATTCAGGAGGAGCGATTTTTAGTTCAGTGACGTTACATCTAGGATGTTTCTGTGGGAAGTTATCTTTTTTACAGTGTATGTTCATCATGATGATTCCGAAGAATTAATTATACTCAAAATACTTCATGTAACAAGGCAGAAAGTGTCTAATTAAAAAAAACGATTTTCAACTATTAAGATTAAAATAATTTGATACTCTAAGGGCTAAGGTTCAGTTAATCTGGAAAACTGATCTACATGTAGATGAAGTTTTTCAGTGTGAGAAAGTACACAATAGGATGATAAGTTAATTTGTCACCCTCCCCACTGAAATTTGTGTGAAAATAATTTTAGGCAATTGCTTCAGAAATTGTAGTAGTGCAGAATAATATAGAAGCATCATTCAGCACTCATGCAGGATCTGAGGCCACTACCGGGTAAATGCTAGTTGAAACAGCTTTACTCCATCTTTAATTAAAAGGAATCTGTACACTCATTCTACCCCTGTAACTCATGACATACCCCAGTGTACATCATGTGGAAAATAAAATAGATTAAAAGAAACTAGAATACAAAGATTAATTTGACTACTTGTGAAAGCCGAAGTCTTAAAAGATTATATTAGCTTCTTAGAAATTTTGGTTTATTATAACTTTATAATGCGCTTAATTTTTTCAGAGGGAAGGTGCTTTGTAAATCTTTTGAATAGCACACTTTGAAATATTTTTATTATAGACCATATGCAGTCAGTCAAAACCAGTACAATGGCACTCTTTTGCACTTTGTTGAATTCAGATCTATTTCTTTCATGCTTTAATTGGTTTAGTCTTTGTATTTGTCATCGCTTCACTGTGTCAGTGCTGGGAAGTTTTGATGATAACTCAGTTTTCCTTCCAATCTGCTTATTCTTAAAAGCGTTGTATTTGTCAGGGTTCTCCAGAGAAACAGAACCATTAAGATTATATGTATTTACATATATTTATAAATGTATATTTACCGTATTTTTAGCTCCATAAGACGCACCTGACTTGTCTGGACCCGCTCTCCTTCCATGCAGTCCCTGCTTTCTGATCTGGCTGTAGGCTTCCCCATGGCATCCCTAAGGTCCCCAACGTGCACTCTTCTTTGCAGTATTCGCTCCGTAAGACACACACACTTTTCCCTCCAGTTTTTTTGGGGGAAAAAGTGCGTCTTATGGAGCGAAAAATACGGTATATGTTTTTCAGTATATATATACACACACAGAGAGAAAGAGAGAAAATGAAAAACAGAAGTCCCACAATCTGTTGTCTGCAATCTGGAGACCTAGGAAACCTGGTAGTGTAGTTTGAAGGACTGAGAGAGCAGGAGAGCCAATAGTGCAGAAGCCAGCTGAATCTGAAGGCATGAGAACCAGACACATTGAAGGCAGGATATGATTAGTGTCCCAGCTCAGCAAGCTGGAGAGCAAACTCAACTTTCCTCTCATCTTTTTATTGTATTTAGGTCCTCAAGGAATTTGATTATGCCCACCTACTGCAGGAAGGGTCATCTGCTTTAATCACTTCACCAATTCAAATGCTAATTTCTTCTAGAAACACCTCATAATCATTCCCAGACATCTGAGCATCCTATGGCCCATTCACATTGACACATAAAATTAATCATTGCAAGTATGCATTATTTTAAAAAGCATCTGTAATAAATATGTAGGAGTGCTTACATTTAGATATCATTTTACATGACATTTTTTCTGCCACTTTTTCCAAATGTCTTGGTGACTCCATTGTCTGATACTGTAATAATAAAATGCCTGCTATGGGAACCCAAGTGTTTTGTGCTAATGTAGTGGAACCATAGTTTTACACAGGGTAAACTGTAGACATAATGAAATTGATGAAGACTGGGCGTAGCAGTAGATGATAGGGCAGAGGCTCAGAGCTGATAGAGCTAGGTAAATATTTATTTGTAAGAAGATTTGGAGGTGATCTTAGTGCCTCTCTGTTAAACATTTAATCTTAGTTTTCTTAAGAGACCTTGATTTCAGTGCTTCCTTGGTCATTTTTAAAGTTTTCTTCTAAAATAGGAAGAATGATGTAGAGTTGTGTATCATTTCTAGCAGAAATATCTTTTTCCCTCTTAAAATATATTCTTTAAATACCTTCAGTGCAAATAGACTTTGAGGAATGATAAAATGCAAGCTTTGAATCTGCAAGTGAAAGGCTGTATTTTCCACATATTTCCCAAACTACCATTGGAAAAGAATCTCTATGTAAGTTTAACAAATATACAAAATTTATCAAAGTTGAATGATAATATATATGTGAGAAGGCTTAGTGTGCGCTCTCGTCCCTTTGTTGGTTCAAGTATCTGTGTCTTATCTGAAATCTAATTGTAAAACATTTAGGAAAATGAAGGTTTATAAATTGGAAGTAAAAAATAAACTTGACATGTTCAGGTTGAAAAGCACAGCCAAAGACTTTCTGTTTCTTTTTAGCGAGGGGCCTGATTTCTTTAACTTTGCAATTTTTCTTTTAAACAGGGCTATAATTAGTGTCATGACAGAAATTATAATAGCATTAAGAGAAAGGCGGTCAAAGTGGTAGTTTTAGGCACACAATATTGTTTGAATAAAACCCACTTGCTAGCATTGGTTGGGTACAGAGTAACAAAAGTAGACCATAGATATGCCCATTTAAAAAGAGGTATATAATTTTGGTGACTTATTTTGTTTAGATTACCAGTGATCTGGTTGCTAAAGCTGTTGGATCCTTTCTAGTGCTTATTTTACTTGGTTTGTTCATGGTAGTTTAGCTCTGTTGACTTTTCTGGCCTGGCAACTTTTTATCCCTTGACTTTTATAAAACTCTTCTCCCTTGATTTTTTTCTCCTTATCTTTTTGACTATTCTCAAATCTCCTTTTCAGTATGTATTCTCAATTTTGATGTCCCTCTGGGTTTTCTCTTTACCTCTCTTCTTTTTTCTTTTAAGATTTATTCTATTTTTGACAGAAAGATAGAGAGGAAGGGGAGGGCCCAGAGCAGTCTCCATAGTTGTAAATCATCAGTCTTAGACATAGTTTTATTCCACACAGGTGGTCACAGGGCTGCTCAGGGCAGGAACCGGCCTGGGGCCTCCCACATGGGAAGCACACCCCGGGTGGGAGTCAAACTGGGGGCCTCCCACATGGGGAGCACAACCCAGTTTAGCATATTGGCCACCAGGGCTGGGACTTGATCCTTGGACCCTGTGTCTACAAGGCAAATGTTCAACCTGCTGAGCCAACCCAGCATCCCTTTCTCTTCATCTCTCTTATAATGCTTTTGCTTATTATTTTTTAATAATATTACCCGCTCTTCATCTACACTAAGACACATATTAAGAGGTATATATCTGCTTGACAGGTCAGTCTAAAACAACTCATCTGTTTATTAAAATGATTTTAAGAAAGTGTTCCTTTCTTGATGCCTACACCCTAGCAGGGAGAAAAAGAAACAAACCTCATTTTTTGACACTGCTTGTTGTGAAAACCACAGAATACAAGTCTCCAATAAATAATAACTAACTAACTGACACCTAACTGACTGTAAAACAGCTCATATTTTTCACCTGATTGCTAGACTTTCTCTTCCTTGTTTTATATATATATATTTATTTGGTGAACATCTACATACTAGTTTCTGAACCAACAAAGAGATAAAATTTTAAGTGAAATGGTGGTTATATGCCCAGAAGGATACATAGAGATTAGGTTTTCAGAGATATGTGTTGTTTTTTTCTTGTTCTTCTTAGGATATGTGCAAGGAATGAGTGACTTACTTTCTCCTCTTTTGTATGTGATGGAAAATGAGGTGGATGCCTTTTGGTGCTTTGCCTCCTACATGGACCAAATGGTAAGAACAGGGGCTTCTTCCTTTAATCAAATTAATTTTGAAAATTTTAGTTGTGTAATTTTACTGATTTTATATTTAGATAGTTATGATGGAACTGAAAAAATTGCTTCTTGTTTATTTCTTTTTTAAATTTAGCATTTTCAAGAGGCTTGGAAATGCTGGCAGTTTTTAATACAAAAAGTGGGTAGTAAGTGCCTGTACAGGTTTTAATATCAGTAAATGCTTATGTTCTGCAGAAGAGCCATAAGTATGAGAGAATATTGATGAAATAGATGAATTTCAATTCTTGTGAAGTAGTTGAACTTTTATATCATCTGTTTGAGAGATGCCAAACTTAGTCATGCCAAGAATATCCTACCTTTTGTGAACATTTTAGGTTTTGTCATTATAGTAACTGATTTTTCTTTCCAGATGGTTTTAACCATTTGCAAACTGACACTTTCATAGTAATTCACTGTTATTTTCTCAGAAGCATGTGTTATTAGAGTTGAATTACATCTGTATATACATATTATTACAGAGAAACATTTTATCTATTATCATTGATATATCTTGGTGACAGAGTTCTAGGACAATAGTACAGAGAGAATATTAACAGGGAAATAAAATACAACAATCTTCTCAAGTAATCTATTTGAAAGAAAAAAATGTCAGAGGGTCTAAGAGTAGATAAAGGCATTTGAAATCCAAAGACTTGACTACATAGGTCATTGTACACTATTCCAAAATAAAACTAATATATTTGATGTTGGGGCTTGATGTTGGGTATTGAAATGGCTTGCTTGCAAGGAGATAAAGATTTTGAATATGTAATCATATAAAATGTTTTCCTGTAATATAGGGTTTAACTTAGAGTTTCTGGGATACAAATAAGAAATTTGGAAGGTGGTACTCTTTCATGATTACTTCTATTCTTCCCTCTTGCTTGCCAGTTTTTCTTTGCTCTATAATTTTTCCCACATTTATGTACTTTAGTATTATCCATGGTTCCAACTCATCCTCACTTCTGCTCCTTTTCTGTATATTTGATAAAATTTGATAGTTTTAAAACATATTACTATTAAATTGATAAGTATTCAGATTATGGAGTCCTTTACCATGAAATAATATTTTGGGGTTATTTGGAAAGAGTATTAATTACAGTAATCTAGTAATATCGTATTATAGTTTGTCTTCCTTACCTGTTTGATTGATTGATTTTACCTGCCTTCTTAGTTCCAATTACTCCCAAGTACACTAGAAACCTGAAGCATTTGTTATAAAGGTCTGTACAACTGATACTAATTGTATAAAAAACTCTTATCTGCCTTTCTTGTATTTTTGTTGTTTATCTTCTTTTCACTAGAGCTAGTTTGTTCCTTGTTAAAAGGGGTCATGTCTTTGCTTAACTAGCCTTCTGGTATGCTTCCAGGATTTACCTAATGACTTTCTAAACGTCTGTAATATACACTTTACAGTCTCTTTGTCATTTTTGTATATGAAGGTTCAAGTTCTTCTGTCTTTTTCACAGTTGAATGCTCTCTGTGTTTGCCTTTTCCATTGAGGATGGTCTGGAGATTTTTCTAGTCTTTATTCTAAAAAGATCTCTTAATATATTGTATACTAACATCTTTTTTTTTTTTCATAATATTTGAAAAAAAGGGAAATAGATTGAAATCAAAATAATCTGCACAATTAGTTTTCAGTGTATTGCTGTTGTTTTGGAGTCCTTAAATTGGTGCTGTAGTTTGACTCCTGTTTTTTTTTTCTTTTTTAACAGCTTTATTTCATGTAAGATTTTATTTCTTACGTGATGGCTGAACCTCATGTCCATAGATTTACTGTTTTTGATATTTACATCTAATGTAGGTCTAGGGTCTAGGCATAGACTTTGTCTATTATGGAAATACTGTGGTAATATTTGCAAAATGATCTAATGAACTTTCTTGTATACTTACCATTCATTTTGCCATATAGTTTAATCCCTCCCTTCATTCTTCTCACCCCATGTAATATATATACATGTGTATATATACGTATGTCTATGTATGAATAAATGTGTATATACATATAAATACATTTGGATATATACATAATTTACATACATATGCATATGTATGAACACATATTTATTTGCAAATACAGTTGAGGTCCTTTGTATATTCATTGTCGATCTTATTTCTCCTTTTGTAGGAATAGCTAGTTTTCCAAAGTTGACTTCTGTCATTTTGGGAGTGCTTTTTTTTATAACTGAGTGAGTAGTAGTCGCTGTGCCATGTTGATATCTGAAACCATCTAGCCTTTGGCTGTGTCATAACAAAAAAATATATATTTTTTTATTGTTTTTGAGAGAGAGAGACAAAGACAGAGCCAGAGAGAAGGGTGAGGGCCTAGAGCAGTCTCTATAGTTGTATATCAGTTTTTGACATGGTTTCATTCCACACAGGTGGGCACGGGGCTGGGTAGGGCAAGGACCAGGCTGGGGGCCTCCCTCATGGGAAGGTCACCCTAGTGAGAGCTGAACTGGAGCCACACTCCAGTTCAGCATATGGTTCTACATGGGCCAGGGCTGGGGCTGGGGCCAAGGCCAGGGCCGGGATACGATCGTTGGACCCTGGGGCTGCAAAGCTAGCATAGCACTTAACCCACTGAGCCATCCCAGCATCCCCCCAAAATGTTGTTTGTTTTTAATCAGAGTTAATTCTGCCTTTCCCCTACAGGTCAGTGTGGTAAATGTGAAGAAATGATATCTCAAAGGCTTATATTAGTCTATTAAACTAATTCTTTAAATCATTAAAGAGATACAGGTTTATTGAGAATCATTAGACTTTAATTTGTTGTTGTTTTTACCAAGAATGAATGGTTTCTAATCTGATAGTTACTTCTAATAAAGCACTGTTATTGTCTCTAAAACTAAAAAAGAAGTCTGAGGGAGGATATGATGTATTTAGGCTTTTCACAAGGGTTAGGGTACTAGGTCACCAGAGAGAGGGATCGGTGCACATTTTAAAGATTTTTTTTTTTTTTCTTTACAGAGATAGAGAGACAGAGAGAAGGGGGAGGGCCCAGAGCAGTCTTTGTAGTTGTACATCATTAGTTTTTAATATAGTTTTATTCCATAGATGAGTCCGGGGTTGCGAAGGGCAGGAACCGGGCCAGGGGCCTTCCACATGGCCCCAGCAAGAACTGAACTGTGGGCACACCCCAGTTCAGCATATGGGTCTGCACAGTCCAGGGCCAGGATTCGATCCTCAGACCCTGGGGCTGCAAAGTGAGTGCTCAACCCGCTGAGCCATCCCAGCTTTCCCAATCTGGTGCACATTTTGAAGGGATCAGAATCATCTAAGAAGCCTTTCATTTATTTTGGTGCCCCCTCCCTCTTTGAAGTATTTGTAGGGAATCTACTCAACTTTGAAGGTTTTTGAAAGCATGTACTGATATATCACATAGCAGTTCTCAAAATCTGATCTCAGGATCCCTTCACACTCTTAACACATTGCGTATGGATCACGAGAATCTTCGTTTTTTCTGAGCCATGTGTTAAGGACGGGTAATGAGAATTCTCATTTTTACACTTGACCTTTTATTTTTTTCAAGATTTATTTACTTAATGAGGTTTGGTTGATATATAACGAGCAAATATTATCAATGGATAAATTTACGTGAGTACAAAAAATTTCATTGAAAAGTTATAAATAATTTGGAAGCAATAGCATTTTAAAGAGGAGAGTTCATTTCAACATGGTCTCATTTAAATACCTGCCGGAACAGAGGGGTATGAGTGTTTTAAACCCCGCCGTACGCAACGTGTTAAATATTAGTGAGGACACCAAGAACATTTGTTTATGTGGGCTATTATATCTTTTGATATTTATCATGTGAAAAAATTAATACTGAAAAATTTATATTTATTTATTTAAAAATAATAGGAAACCTTAACACAGACAAATTTTTAAATGAAAAGTTAGTATTCCAAAACAAAACAATTTACTGAGAAGTGGGATTGTTTGGCATTTCCATTTTCTTTATTGTCTAGTGGAAAAGAACTGGTTTTTCATATCTGCTCATGTATTCAATCTATTGCAATATCATGTAGTACATAGCCTATGCTTTTGTTGGGAGAATTTAAAGTGCAAAATGCATATACTCTTTTTAGTATTGTCATGAAAATAGTTTTGACTCCACAGATTTCCCTAATGTCATCAAATCTAAGAAATTAATTAACTCTCTAAAATGAGATACATGTCAAAGCTAAAATTTTATTTTGTGTTAATTTGAAGAAATAATAGTGGAAGTGATTTGATAAAAGTTTATTTCCCAAATGTGTGTTCCTTTCTCCAAATCTCTTTTGATGTAAGAAGTTAGTACATGAATCAGTCTACAGCTTCTATCTGTGCATTCTTATCTAAATCCAATGAATAGAGGGGGAAAAAATAATCCTTGGTTTGAGACCAAGGATTCTCTTTCCCTCCTTGTTAATGTTGCTTTAGTTTTTCAATTTGTTGTGATTTTTAAAATATAACTAGTGTGTGGTATAAGTCCAACATTTGTCCTTACACTCATGGTTTAGTTATCAGTGATTATGTACTATAAAATATTTATTAAATATTACTTATGTGGTAACATGTATATTTTTATAAAGCATCAAAATTTTGAAGAACAAATGCAAGGCATGAAGACCCAGCTAATTCAACTAAGTACCTTACTTCGATTGTTGGACAGTGGATTTTGCAGCTACTTGGGTAAGTTTAGTGAATCAAAACTTTACACAGCAAATTCTAGGGTAATACACAGAAAGAAACAATATAAATAACTTTTTTAATACATATATACTCTACTGCTGTTACCAGGGTTTCTTTGAGGAATAAAAGCGTGGGACCAAACTATCTTTGTATAATTATGTCTTAAAATAGTTTATTCATAAATGAATTATATTTGTTATTTGGTCGTTTTCTTTTAAAGACATTAATCTGGAAATTTGAATTGTTTCCTTGAATTAGTAGAAGACAATTAAATTTATAGGACTTTTAATAGCCTAAAATGCATGGAAATATTTGAGTTTGAAATAGGTAACCATATTCTGAGATAATTTGCATAAGAGTAAGCCATATATATATATATATATATATATATATTATTTATTTATTTATTTTTTCTTGTGTATAGAATCTCAGGACTCTGGATATCTTTATTTTTGCTTCAGATGGCTTTTAATCAGATTTAAAAGGGAATTTGATTTTCTAGATATTCTTCGATTATGGGAGGTAAGTCCTTAAATTATACAAATGTAATATTTATTATGGGAAGCAGAAATTCTATAAAGTATAAATGGGTTGTAACAGCCTATCTGACATTTCTGGGTGGTTTTTTTGTGTTTTTTTTTGACAGAAAGAGACAGAGATGGAGAGAAGGGGGAGGGCCCAGAGCAGTCTCCATAGTTGACAGCATTAGTTTTCCATATAGTTTCACTCCACAGGTGGGCACAGGGCTGCGCAGGACAGGAACTTGGCTGGGGTCCTCCCGCATAGGTCCTGGCAAGAACTGAACTGGGGCCACACCCACTTCAGCATATGGGTCTGCATGGGCTGGAGCTGGGATTCAGTCCTCGGTCTCCGGGGCTGCAAAGCGAGCGCTTAACCCGCTGAGCCATCCCAGCTTCCCCCTATCTGAAATTTCTAAAGCAAGTATATTTCAGAATCCTGATAGTTTGCTGTCTCTCCTTGAAAATTTAAGATCTTGAACTGAATATCTAGTCTTTGGAGCTTTTTTCTATAAATCATAATTCTTATGAGATTGGGGGCCAGTATGTTTTCCAGAACCAGTTTTCTAGACCATTTGTGCCTGTGTTCTTTTCTAGGGAGTCTTGAGTCTGTAAGCCTCTGCCATATTCTGGTGTAGATTTATACAGAGTTGAAGGATATTTTGACAGACCAACCAATTGAGATGGTACTTTATTTGTAGTCTGAGATAATTGGGAGGGAGCTGACTTGTGCTATGCTCTATAAAAAAAATTTAAGAAGAGAATACTAAGAATAATATAACAAACATCCCACCATCCATATTTAACCTATGTGAACCTTCTGCCATATTTATTTCTAGTTTTTTTTGTAAGAAAACAGATTAAAGACATAGAGAACAGCTTCTTTAATCACTACCTCAAGTCCTACTTTTCTCTCCCAGCTCTAGAGGATGTTCATGAGCATGCTTTTAGTATATATCCTTTTATTCCATTTTGCATTCAGGGCAACTTTTGATGAAAAACAGAAGAGCATCATTTTCTTTTCAAATATCTGTTAATGTTAAATTAGTAATGTGCCTTTAAAATAGAATATTGTTATAATGAGTGATGGCTACCTTATCTTTGTAAAAATAAGGAATTACAGAAATTCTCCTAAGGAAAAATGAAGGAGACAGTTCATTTGGATAATAAATAGACTGACTTACAGTGGAACCTTGTAAGCCTTTTCCCGATGAAAGTTTTCTCCTATACTTTTGGTGACTGCTGCCATTAGAGAAGCTGATGCACTGATTGAAGGATCAGTGCTCTGTGGAGGATCACTCCTCTTTTTGAAATTAGAAGTAAAACTCGCATGTTCTTGACCTGGAATCATATTTTAAAGTTTATCAATTTTGTTAAATTAGTGTCTCAACTGTTTTAAAAGGATGAATTGAGAATATTATTATCACATAGCTAGACTAACCCCCAATCTTTGTTTACCAAATACATTGGAACTTAATTGAAAACTTTGAGGTTAATTGCATTTTAATTAAACTTTCAAAAATTGGATTTAGTCTGAAAATTATTCAACTTGATTTACTTCTGGTGAAAGAAGTAAAAACATTTCAGCTATGCTTTAGTAATATTATTTATGTGGGTCTTTTTATCTTTTTGTATAAGATATTAGGTACATTAACCAGTGGGAAATTAAGACCTTAAATTTTAGGGCATTACTTATATTTAGGAAGAAGTGCAACTACCGATCAAATGTTTTATGTCTTTGGTATAAATTTTGGGTAGTTGGTTCAGGTTTTGTCACAGTCATGTATACTCTGAGTTATGTAATAGGATGTTTAGAATGTATAGTTATTTCTGGGTGTTTTTTATTTCATGTGTCATATAACCATTTTTTTCTTTTTTTTCTGGGACTCAGCTTTTTTGTTTGGTTTTTGGTTTGTTTTCAGAAACAGTATGAATTAAAAGTGAGAAATTGAAAGTACATAAAAATATTGAAAATGTCTCTTTTCCCTATACCTTACACTTTAATCTTAATGGCTATGGTTCCTTAATTAAAACCATTTATCATATTGTTTAGACTTAGTGATTTGCTTATTGTAGTTACCTGAAGAGTCACATTTGGAATTCATCATATTCACATAATGTTAAGCTGATGTTAGTTACTTTGTAGGTAAAGGTAAGACTTCCTTTTCTTTTCCACCCTCTTTTCCTAAGAAAAACAATGGACTACTTTGTCTACTCAACTTCTGCTTTGCATAGAAGTCATTTAGATTCAGCATTGTATGTATGAGGAAAATATTTTAGAATTGATATAGTTAACTAAATACTTTGTTCTATCTTTTATAGGTAATGTGGACAGAACTACCATGTAAAAATTTCCATCTTCTTCTTTGTTGTGCTATTCTGGAATCAGAAAAGCAGCAAATAATGGAAAATCATTATGGTTTTAATGAAATACTTAAGGTAGTTATTCCTTTAATTTAGATTTTAGTTTTTTGGCTCTTTCCTCTATTGGTGGTACTGATTTACAAAACATTTCCTTGGAACTTCAGTGAATCCCTTGAGTAACATAAATTGTATCAATGACAGTCCTGGGACTGACTCTCTAAGAATGACAGTTCAACAAAACATACTGGCCAGTTATTTTTACCTGGCTAATTAGGAAGACAAAGAAGTTCAGCAAATGCTCTTTTATGTAGTTTAGTTTTCTAAAAAATATATTGTATTTTGCTTATAACTTTGAGATAGTAGACTTGAGACTGGCTGGATTTAATTTTCCATAAGCTTATTAGCTATTTTTTAGTTTTAAAACTTCAAATGACCTAAGGAAGATATATTGAATTTTCTGTTTATTTGTAGTCTGTGAATATTTTTATTTTAAAAATTTTATCTGCAGTGAAATATAACTGGTAACAAATTGTCAGTTTCAATTATTTTATTTTATTGATTTATAGCATATCAATGAATTGTCCATGAAAATTGATGTGGAAGATGTACTGTGCAAGGCAGAAGCAATTTCTCTACAGATGATGAAATGCAAGGTATACAGTGTATTAAATAATTACAAGATTTTTTTGTTTATATGTTTTTGGTGGATTGAGGTCAAGAAAAGATTTTTCTTCTTAGAAGTAAAATAAATGGCAGTTTTAGCAAGTTGAAGGCAGACACAAATCATTGGTTGGCATTTTGTTTGCCATTATAGATTTACAGCATGTAATTGAAAACAGTTGATTAATTATTATAGATGAGAAACATAATAAGGCAAAATGGCAAAAGTAATGAAAACATTTCTGTAACAACCAAAAAGGCTGTAGAATGTGTAACTAAGCATTGGCATGTTACCAAATTGGATTTGTGAATACAGAAATAATTAAGTCTATGTCATTACATTTGTATCAATCATGCTCTTACATCATTATCCTTCTGATGTATTTTGGCTTTTGCATTTTTATGAGTATTCTTAATTGATCTTTGTGTTAATGTGTCATTTGTTCATGGTTCCAAATACTTATTTTTGTTCAGTTCTATAAATACTTGGTAGCTATTCTGTTCAAAACATGTCTGTGAGATACTTCTTACCTATAATGAACCTTTGTGTATTAAGGGGAAAATATGGTGTAAGAAAGATATTAAAAACAGGGATATATGGTGATGGAAAGAAAGCTGACTCTGGGTGGTGAACACAATATGTAACAAATAGACGAAGTATATGGAATTGTACACCTGGAACCTATGTAATTTTTACTAACTAGTGTCACTCCAATAAATTTAATAATAAAAAAATAAGGAGAATGAAATAGGTGCTAAATATTAGTAAACTATATGTTTGTGGGAATGGTATAATAGAGAGTGACTAATTCAGAATAGGAGGTGAGGGAACCACTTACAAAAAAGTGATTACAATTTCATTTGGAATGGAGAAGGAAGGTTTGAGAGGGTTCTAACTATTATACTGTTAGAACAGATGTTCAGATTCTGAAATCAGTGTAGTCTTAATTAAAGCATTACTTTGTGATTATTTTTTCTCTGCAGTGGATAATGATTTTATGTTTGATTTTTCATACTTAGGAATTGCCACAAGCAGTTTGTGAGATTCTGGGGCTTCAGGACAGTGAAGTTACAACACCAGATTCAGACACTGGTGAAGATGAAAATGTTGCCATGACTAGTTGCCCTGTCTCTGCATTTCAGAGTAACTCCTTGCCTGTGCTTGCTGCCAGTGAAGCTGGAAATGACAACTCAACACAGATATCAGTGTCCCCAAATGTTAGCAGATTAACACCTGCATGATCATTCTTTTGGCTTAATTTTTTAAGAGACACTTTGTTGCAACTTTTTTTCAAGTACTTGAAAGGTGGAAATTTAAATCTTGGTATTGATCATGCTTTAAGGTTTATGAAAAGAAAGTGTACTGATGTTCTTGCATTAAAGCTTTACAAAGATTTACACTAAATTATTTTTGTACTTACTTCTACCAAATAGCCTTTCTTTTTCAATAACATTCCTTAGTATTTTTACAGTCAAGTACATTTTATTTTCTTGCTGATGAACTGGAATTGGATAAATATTGCAAGTGGATGAGTTGGAAATTATGCACTTTGAAAACATTCACTTTGTTTACTCTAAGTTTCATGGGTTTTGGATTTGAATAAATTAAATGTAGAGCTTTTCAATAGCATTCTAAGCTGAGAAGTAGATTGCTACCCAGTGAAGAAATAAAAGAATTTGTTTACAATACTCAGCATAAATATTTATGATGATTGAATGTGATTTACATTGGACATTTTCATCAATGCAATTTAATGTTCAGATAAAGAGCTCTCTCAACCATAAGTGGATTGGCAGTATATTTTTTACATTGAGCTTTTCTTCACTTGTATATAAAAACTATATAAGTACTTATTTATGAGTATAAAAAAGGATAGGCATATTTTCTTTAACTGAATAAACTTGACTATTGATTTATATAACCTAATTTGACAAAATTAATACATAGCTTCAGTATGAGATCTTTTGCAAAACTATTTTCTTAACCAAACGTTTATTCCATGAGACTATATTCAACACTGTACCTGGTGTAATTTTAAAATTAATGGCTTGTAACCTCACTTTACTAATAATGTTTATTATCTTTTCTACTAATAATGTTTATTATCTTTCCAAATAATGTATTAACTAATAAATCAGGTCTTTAAATTTTTATAAAATACTCTTTGCAAAAAGCTTATGTCAAAAATTTCAATATACTATCATGAGTCTCAAATAATAACTTTTGTATGTGAATGAGGCTGTTGTTCTTACCATGCAGTGTTGCATGATTTTAAGTTATATGGAATTAACATAATTGATTCCATTTTAATTGTAATTTGTTAACTCCTGTACATATCATTGAAATAAATTTGAAGTTGAAGAAGTGTTTCCAGTTAAATTAAAGCTAGTATAGTCTGATAGTTCTTCATTAGAAGAAATAATAATCCAAAATGGACTGAGTACATCTCATATTTTTATGTGATTGAAACAATCATTTGAATGAGTTGTGGAAATCAGAAAGTAATATGACCACTTTTTTTTTTAAGATTTATTTTTACTGTTTTTGACAGAGACAGAGACAGAGAAGGGGGAGAGCCCAGAGCAGTGTCCATAGCTGCACATCATCAGTTTTGGACATGGTTTCATTCCATACAATGGAATGTGGGTGGGGTCTGTTCAGTGCTGGAGCTGGGCTGGGGGCTTCCCACGTGGGAAGCACACCCCAGTTCAGCATATGGGTTTGCACTAGCCGGGCTGGGATTCAATTCTTGGTCCCCAGGGCTACAAAGCGAGTACTTAACCCGCTGAGCCGTCCCTTCTCCAACATGACTACTTTTATAACAGAAAATTTTTTCACCAGCATGAAATTGAGCATAGTGTTACCATGGAAGATATAATTATGTGACACAATAAAGCAACTTCCTACAATTGATGCTAATAAAATAAATTAAAAGTTACATAGTTCTAAATGGTTCAATAATTTTTTTCCTCCAGAAAGCTAGGGGACCAAATGAATTTTTTTCCTACTTGAGTATTAACTGACAGTCATGACAGTACAGCCATTAGATTTTCATTTTTAATATTGTATGTGTGTTATCTCCCATCAGTTAATAATGAGTAAGCCTATTCAGAAAAAAAAGTAAACTGATCGAAAACTTAGAATCTCCAGCCTTTCATTTCCTGCTGTTCAGGAAATTACTTAGAACATCTTGATGTCCTTGTTCTTCCTGGACAGGGGCTTTTGGGGCTTTTGTTCCTCCTACGTAATGTGATATCTACTTCAGACTTTTTAAAAATCTTAATACATTTAGTAAGTTGAACTTTGGTCGAGTTTTATTATAAACTAAAAACATTTTTACTAAACAGTCTGAATTACTAGAAGTACATTTTTTGATATAGAAGTGATAATACAGTGCTAGATAAAGTTTTTATTAAACTATAGTTGATATAAAGTATTTTATTAGTTTCAGTACACATAGTGATTCAGTATTTATATACCTTACAAAGCGATCTCCTTAATATGGTAATCATCTGTCATTGCACAAAGTTATTGCGATAGTGACTAAATTCCCCGTGCTGTATATTATATCTCTGTGACTCAACTGGAAGTTTGTGCTGCTTATTACCCTTCATCTTTTTGGCCTTTCCTCTTCACTCCCCCTCTGTCAACTATCAGTTTCTTCTCTGTAAGTCTGTTTCTGTTCTGTTTTTTTTATATTCCACATGTAAATGAAATCATATCTTGGTTGTCCTTCATTGTATGATTTACTTAGCATAATACCCTCTAGTTCTATCCATGTTGTCGCAAATGGCAAGATTTGGCTGATACTATTTCTGTGTGTGTGTTATGACATCTTTATTGCAAATAATGCTGTAATGAACATAGAGAGGGATGCATATATCTTTTTCAGTTTGTGTATTTTTCAGATAGATATACAAAAGTGGAATTGCAAAGTCTTATGGTAGTTTATCTTTTTAAATTTTTTGAGGAACCTCCATACTGTTTTCCATATGGATGCACCAACATTTGTTATTTTTTTGTGTTTTTGGTAGTACCCAATCTAACAGGTGTTAGGTGATACCTACCTCATTGTGGTTTTGATTTGCATTTCCAACAGACACATGAAAAGATGTTGAGCATCTTTTCATGTGGCTGTTGGCTGTTTGTTTTTTTGATGTTGAGTTGTTTGAGTTCTCTATATAGTTTGGACATTAACCCCTTACTGGATATGTCATTTGCAAATCTCATTTCTTATTCTGTGGGTTTCCATTTCCTTTAGTTAATGGTTTCCTTCATTGTACAAAAGCTTTTCAGTGTGATATAATCCTCTTTATTTTTGCTTTTGTTGTACTTGCCTGGGGAGAATGCTAGATAAAGTCATAATCAGAGTTCACAAAATCCATTTGGCAAATACTATGTAAAACTGATTTATTGAGATTATTGAAATAGTTTAGGTAAATTCGTTAGTCTAACTTTTTAAAGATTTTTCAGTTTTCAAGATGCTCTATACCAGGGGTATCAAACTCAATTAAAACACGGGCCATTTGGTGCAACAGGCAAGATTCACGTGGGCCACATCACATTTACAAACGTCGCCGGAACTGAGTCAGCACATTTATACACGCCCACAGGCCCCCAGGAAAGGCATTGGGCCACGTGTATACTCGTTTTCAGTAGTTAAAGGATTAACGAGGGAATTGTGTGTACGGTATTGCCTCAATCTCCCCTAAGCGCTATTTTCTTCATAACAATTTTTTCTATTTTCATTTTATTTCAGAGCATGGTGGGCCACAAAAAATTACTTTGGCCCGTGGGCCGCTAGTTAAACACCTCTGCTCTATACCATTCTTGTCCAACCTATGGGCCACATGTGGCCCAGGATGGCTTTGAATGTGGCCCAAAACATTTGTAAACTTCTTAAAACATAATGAGATTGTTTTTGCGAATTTTTTTTTTTTTTAGCTTATCAGCTATTGTTAGTGTATTTTATGTGTGGCCCAAGACAATTCTTTCATTGTGGTCCAGGGAAGCCAAAAGGTTGGACTCTCCTGCTCTACACCTTAATAACATATAAAATATGCTATATTATTTGATATTTAAAGTTGTTAAAATTCAAGTAATTTTTTTTTTTTTAAGATTTATTTTATTTTTTGACAGAGTTAGAGAGAGAGAGACAGAGAAAGGGGAGGTCCCAGAGCAGTCTCCATAGTTGTATGTCATCAGCTTTTGTTCCACACAGGTGAGCGGGGGGCCACGCAGGGCAGGAACTGGGCTGGGGCCTCCTGCATGGGAGGCATGACCCCTTTAGCCAGGGTCCGAACCGGAGGCTGAGAACTGAACCGGGGGCCTCCCACATGGGAAGCACACCTCAGTTCAGCATATGGGTCTACATGGGCCAGCGCCGGGACTCGATCCTTGGTCCCTGGGGCTTCAAAGCGAGCGCTTAACCCGCTGAGCCATCCCGGCTCCCCCCCCCCCTTTTATTTTTTTCAAGATTTACTTTTATTGTTTTTGACAGAAGAGAGAGAGAGAGAGAGAGAGAGAGAGAGAGAGAAGGAAAGGGGAGGGCCCAGAACAGTCTCCATAGTTGCATTTCATCGGTTTTTCCACATAGTTTCATTCCACAGGTGGGCGCCGGGCTGCACAGGGCAGGAACTGGGCTGAGGTCTCACCCCAATGAGAACCAAACTGGGGACACTCCCCAGTTCAGCATACGGGTCCCCATAGGCTGAGGCCGGGATTAGATCCTTGGTCCTTGGGGCTGCAAAGTGAGTGCTTAACCCATTGAGCCATCCCGGCTTTCCCTCAAGTAATTTCTAATTTAGCTGTAAAAAGTATTTTCAATTCTGATATGAATATGTAGGAAACCTTTCTGCATTAAAGGACATCCTATTTTGAATGTGTAATGTGTCTAGGATTCTTAATGTGTTAGGATTTTTAGTTTTAAGGATAACTAAAGCTTTTTGAGTAAAGAAAACAGCCTTTTGGGTATAGATAGTGATTGTTGCTGAACCACATTTCCAAGAGTTTTTTATGGATGCCCACTAACTTGGGAAATTCAGGTAATTATGCCCATTATTAGTTTATACAAAGTAACCCAAAATGTTTATTGAAGAACCTAGAAATTTACCTGACTTGTGTGAAACTATATAACAAGGTAATGTCATTCTAGCTTAGATTATTTTACTTGGGGTTTGCAGAAGATGTGTGAACCTTTTATATTTGAAGTGTTGTACAATGCATACATGCACATTTTGGGGGAGAGGTCATATTGTTTCCTAAAAAGCTCTTCATTTTCCCCAAAAGTTGAGAATCATTATAAATTATTCAATGTGAGAATAATACAGTTTATAACTAATGCCAATGATCTTGTGCTAATTCTCCATTAAGTAAAATACCTTCAGAGTGCTCATTTCCAAATCCATGGTCTGTATTATCAATTGGTGTTCAGACTCTACTTAAGACCTATGGAATCTGAATCTTTAGGCCAAGTCAGGCCAAGGAATATGCATATGATCAGGTATCCAAGTAGTTCCTGAGCCTCCCTGAAGTTAGAGAACTGATATATAGGTCCAGCAGAAGTAATGCCCTTTTTAAAGTCATATGGTGTGCTTCTGTGTGATATTATGTTACAGAATTACATGCTTATGATTTTAGAATCATAAGCTGGTATAGATCAGAAAAGGGGAGCATTACTTCTGCTGGACCCTGTACATTGTATTTTATAGGTTAACATTTTGGCTTATAGTCAGGCAGACAAGTTCCTCAGTTTTAAAGTAGTTCCTTGATATTTTAACACATTAAGCGCCATGTCAGTCACCAGTGACTGACACTGAACTTTCCATTCGGACCACGTCAGTCACTGGTGACCAACAGTATACTTTTCGTGCAGGCTGTGGTATTGTATGTTAACTGATGATATAAAATTTAAGAAATTACATTCTATTAATTTTAAATAAGTAAGATGTCCCACTTGTCTTTCCATTTTAAAATGGTTATTCCTTTTTTGTTTTCCTTTGCTATAATTTCTCCCCGTTTAAGGGACATTTTCACATTCACGGGTAAAGAAAAATCTTTTTCTGCACTGGAACAAGAATTGCAGACAACTGACTGAATATAAAGCATTTCTAAATAATACATTGTACAAATTGCTGTAAATAATAAATATTTACACAGTAAATATATTCTATATATAAACATTCAGCCTTATTGCAACCTAAACAGATCTCCAGTTGCCAGCATTTCGGTGAAATCTGATATAACGGGCCAAGTGGTCAGCAAGACACAATAGCCTGGGCGCTTAACGTGTTAAGGCGAATTTGCCCTAGTTAATGGTTGCCATATTTTAGTAAAAACTGGAGCCAGCCATCTTAACCTATTACTACATTTTCCCCTCTGTTCTTATGTTTTGAAGATGAACTTCCAGTGTCACTTTACTTCTAAACATGAAACAGGATTGCATTTAAATGAATCTGAAATGTTTCCATCAGTAGCTAATGAAACTAAGTATCTACTTAGTTGTGTTTTGAATGTGAATATAGTTTCATTTGAATGATGCAGGGTATTTGGCCTGTCTTCCCTGTGGGTCCTTATAATATGGGAATTTTCCATTTTAGATTTTTGAGCATTGTTCTGATTACAAATATCTTTCTCATTATTTTGTAAGTAGACTCCCATTTTTCAGAGTATCCATCTTGACATAGGGAAAAAGCAGTGTGTTGCCTTTGGATGCAAAGGTGGAGTCAGGTGGGACAGACTGGATATACTCATATAATTCTTTGGATATCCAAAACATTCTCAGCCCATGGGAAATTACACTTTTCAAACTCACTATAAAGAAAAATTGTAATCAAAGGCTCTTTAAGAACTACCAGTATTCAGAAATACCATATTTGCCTACTGTAGCTAAAACCTTAAAGTTAGAACTGAAATGTTAGAATTATAAAGTCATTTATGACTAATATTCTTCTTTGTTAAATATCTATATTAGTATGTTGCTTCTCACATACCTATGTCCAAAATAAGACAATGAAAAGAACAAATTCCAGTAAGCTTAGCTGTCACCAATGAGCAGTCTAGTTCTGATTCAGCTTTTTTAATTAAAAAGACAAGTAACCAAAGACATGGTTTTTGGCCATGACAATGATAGATGTTTTCCAACACTACACTAGCCTTATTGGAGGCATAAGACCCAATGGGTTTGTGGACTGATTTAAAACATAAATAGGGCAGTTTTTAGATTGCTTTAGGTGTATGGCCTGATTGTAAAGTGATGAGTATCTCTTCCATGGCGGATCACAGGCTCACTTTGAAAGCAAATTGCCTTCCAGTGGAGAAGATAACCAAGGTACTTCTGAGTGCTTAGCAGGAATACCACAAGCTGCTGTCACTTGGACACAGTGTGCAGAATACATCCAAAGAAATTTTGAGCCACATGGTTTTTGTTAGCCGAGACAAGCATTAAATGAGCCAAGTGGAGTATATACTGAGTAGGAAGTCGATGGCAGGTAATATAGTGTCTGACCCAAATAAATGATGTGAAGACTTAAGTTTTCTGAGTGACATTGTTTAGGTATTTCTACTTTTAGTACTCTTAAAAGATGCTCCTGTACCCTCTTCTCCACTTCTCCCAAAATGACAAAATTTAAGATACATTCTTTCACATGTCAAGGTATAAAGAAGGTAAGTCAAAAATTGAATTTTTGGGGATGCTAGGATATAGCTCAGCGGTTGAACACTTGCCTCACAATCACAAGGTCTGGGGTTCGATTCCTGGCCCTAGCTCACACAAACCCCATGTGTTGAACTGTTGTGTAACCAGTAATGACCCAGGTTCGATTCCCGTCCCGTGTGGCTCCACATCCACTTGTGTGAAATGAAACCATGTCATTACTAATGATGTACAACTATAGAGACTGCTCTGGGACCCTCCCCCCATTCTCTCGTTCACCTCAAATCTTAAAAAAAACAAAACAAAAAACATTAAAAAATTAAAAAAAAATGAATTTTGTTAAAAGTCTCAATTTAAATACAAGTTCTAAAAAACTTTGGGACACATATTTATTGTTTTTTGGTTTACAGAGCTTTTAAGGATTCTGTATAAAGGCTAATGGGCTTCCCGTTGGATGTTGAAACCCAGCATTACAGTTCTCACTAGCTTCTTTCACATCCTATTAACTGTTTTCCAAACTACCCTTTAACTACCAGATGCATCACTTTTTTAAAAGATTTATTTTTATTGTTTTTGACAGAGTGAGAAGGTGGAGGGCCCAGAGCAGTCTCCATAGTTGCACATCATCGGTTTTTGACAGTTTTCATTCCACAGGTGGGCATGGGGTTGCACAGGGCAGGAACTGGCTGGGGGCCTCCTGCATGGGAAGCTCACTTGGGGTGGGAACCAAACGGCCTCCCACATGGGAACCCGCCAGCAGGAACTGAAATGGGGTGGAAAGCACGCTCCAGTTCAACATACGGGTTCGCGTGGGCCAGGGCTGGGATTCGATCCTTGGACCCAAGGGCTGCAAATGAGTGCTCCACTCTCTGAGCCATCACGGCTTCCTTCAGATGTACTGTTTTTAATGGGATGGAAAACAAAGGTACTATTCTGTTTCAAATGGTACCTATGGTCAGTCCACTGACACTTTGACCTTGAATTTAGCCCAGTGAGGCTAGGCTGACCATAGGTACCATTTGAAATGGGACAGTACTGTTGTTTCTGTCCTGTTTAAAATGGTATGTTTAGTTAGCTCACCTTTAACCTTTTTTCAGTATGATTTGTGCTGAAGCTTTATTGATTGGTGAAGATGGAAGAAGAATCCCTTTCATTGACATTTCATACCGAAGAGGGTTATGAAACCTTAGTTTTATAAACTACAGCTTATGTAATGGATGTGTTTTTCTTGGCTGAGGCACATCTTTTTTAGGAAATGTAAGGAGTAAGAATGCATCAACTGAGGTCAGCCTCAGCAGAATTGTTTTTTTCTAATCTATTCTCTTGGTCCCAACAGGACTCTTAACTGGATCACTCCAGACATGAGAATCCCCCAGTCCTCCTTTATAAAACACTTGTAGAAAAGGAGATTCTTTAGCACAGAAATTCTCGTTTCTTTTGGTCACTCTGATTTTGCACTGTTTTTCACATTTCTGGGTTGCTGAGTTTTCCAAATCTCTCTTCAACTCTATAGTTCAGAATTAGGCATAAACGATAAACTTAGAAGAATGGGAATTTCTGGGAGAGGGCTCAGATAATTATGAGCATTGCTTATGTTCAAGCCTTTAATCCATTTTGAGTTGATTTTTGTGTATTGTGTAAGATGATGGTCAAGTTTTATTTGCATGTCAATGAGCATTTCATTTGATAGCTTCACAGTGTGATGTGGTTTTATGAGAGGCATGGCCTTGGTCTGTGGCAGTGGTTCCCAACCTTTTCCCGCTTGTGTACTGATTTTAAACCCATTTCTATAAATGGTACCCCTTGTTTTTAAAATAGCTGTTTTTAAGTACATTTTTGTTCAGTGCTTATCTTAATGTAAAATAGTGGAGTTGAGCTAATAAGTTTGGAAAGAAAAATTATTACACTAAAAGTACAAACCACAGATTTTTATTTCACATTATTTGTAACAGTTAAATATCGACAATGATGACATATTTAACAAATTTTAGGATTAATATTTATTAGTGTTATCTGAAAAGTCAGTCTGTAATAATCGTTATGCAGATCACTAACCAATTGAAACATTGTTAGTGAGATCATTGAGCTTGCTTTTTTGATGCACATAGTTTCTTAAAATCAGGCTCAAAAGATGCAGGACTTGCATTAAGCTTGTTGCAGTACTTATTTTTTATGAAGGTGTAGGAAGAAAAAGCTCTCTCCACTAGTTCAGTGTTAGTAAATGGCAAGAGGTATTTGAGTGCCTTCTCACTGAGTTGTTCATAATCCTCACTGACATCTACCTAGAAAGTAGTAAGATGCTTTCTTTTAAAATCATCTAAAAGAAGAATCAGTTGAAAGTTTGATGAACTCTTTTTTATTGATTGATAGTTTAGCTTCTTTGAAGAATTCTTCATTGAAGGGATCTGCATCCAGTTGTTTCCTTTTCCACATTGAGGAAAGCACTTATAAAAGGACACCGTAAGACCTTCCAAGTGACTTATGATATTTTCTTTCTCATTTTGAGATAATTGCAAGTTATTCTCAGGTAAGTTGTACAGAGTTTCAAAAACTTTAGGCTGAACGTTTTCAATACATGGTGTCCAAAAGTCTAGTTTTTAAATCATTGACTCAGTTTTGTCAGCTACTTTTAATATAGTGATTGAGCTGTTTTGAAGTCCCAAGTTGAGTTTATTTCTGGAAAAAATATTTGATAAATGTGCAAGACTTTGAAGCCAATCACTGTCCTGAAACTCTGGACCAAGAGGAAAATGATGGTCTTCAAAAAACACCTGGACTTTCTCCTATCTTAGTTTGAATATCTGTGTAAGTACTTTGCCACAAGATAGCAACCTTACCTCCATATGCAAAAGTAATGTGCCGTGAATGCATTTCTTCACAAAGCGCTTTAAATGATCTGGAGTTTCGTGGTTGTGACTTCATAACATTTACCGTATTTTCCGGCGTATAAGACGACCCCCTAGTTTTACAGTTAAAACATAGGTTTAGGCCTATATTCGCTGTATAAGACTACCCTAATTTTACAGTTACTAAAGTAGTCTTATACAGCGAATATAGGCCTAAACCTATGTTTTAACTGTAAAATTAGGGGGTCGTCTTATACGCCTGGTCGTCATACGCCGGAAAATACGGGTACAACTTTTACAGCCTCATCAAAAACACCTTTCAGTTTACTAGGAAGAGGCTTAAATGCAAGACTGTCTAAGAATGCAGCAATGACCCGTGGTCCATGGGGAGCTACTTTTTTAATTCGGTCATGTAGGCCTATAAAACAACCTGACATACCGGTAGGTTTGCCTCCTTCAGTGCATACACCACAATTCAACCAACTAATGTTCTTTTCAGTGAAATAACGATTGCGTTAAATATATCTTCACCTGTGGTACACTCTGTCAGTGGGTAACAAAGCAACAGGTTTTCCTCAATTTCATTTTATACCAAGTACCTCGCGATGATAAGCAAAACAGATACACCAGCAATATCTACATTTTCATCAAACTGGATGGGAAAAAATTTACTTTCTAATTATATCTACTACAGCTTCAACATTGTCAGACATTTCCCGAATTTGTTGAAACATTGTATTATTTGAAAAAGAGATAGTATTGATTTTGCATATGTGTTCTTCCCCAAACATACAAAAAAATTGTGTCCTTGGTACAAGGAGAAATTAAATCTGCTATGGTGTGGTTTTTACCGCATTCAGCTATGTGATAAACAACACGGTATGAATCCTCAACTGTATTCTCATTGTCTTTTTTCCTGACATCATGTATGAAGTAACAGTTGGATGCTATTCTAAGCACCAAAAATAATGTATTTCTTGGGTTTTACACATAGTATGTTTAATTTCTAAGTGTCTTATCTGTAGAGAGGTTTTCATGCAACCATTCAATAATATTTCCCCACACACAACACACAAAGGCTTAGAACAGTCATTTCCTATAAGCAAAACCCGTTTTTAATATACTCTTCAGGGTATTTCCTTCTGTGTAGTATCTGAGGCACGCACCTTTTTACTATCTCGCAATGTGGGTGTACTTGTAGCTGCGGACACATGTTGAGAAGTATTTGGTGATGGGTTATAATTCGTGTCAAGTTTTGGTTTTTTAACTGTTCTGTTTTCAACCACTGATCTATAACTGACACATGTAAAAATCACTGACAATTATAACTGAAATTATTTAAACATTAAATTAAAAAAACTTACTTGAAAAGAATCATGATTAAAGACAAAGTACTTTCAGTTAATAAACTGATCAAACAGTCAGGCGATGGATGTATTTATATGTTTGGGGAAATTCTAGAAACGTTGCAAATGAATTGTTCTGAAACAGTAATGATTTGTAGAAGAGCATTTTGGGGCAAGAGTTTATAGCCACGCCCCCACAAGTCATCATTTGCTAATGTGACTAATTTTGAAGGATCTTCATTACATTTGATCTTAGCCAAAAGGTCGAGAAGTGATAGAAGTATCTTCATTAATGATGATTCATACTTAACTTTTATTGTTCTATAACTAATGTTTTGCACTTTTTTACTTTTTTTTTTGCCATTACTGATTATTTTTTGTGTACCTTTGAATGGCTCAGCATGTACTTCTGGGGACACATGTACCACTGCATGGGAACCAGTGGTCTATGGGGTTCTTCTTCTTTCATCTCTTTCCTAACTTTATCTTAAGGATCCCCACATTAATTTGAGAGCATCACCATAGATTAAAAAAATAGTATACAATCTCCTTTGTCAAACTTGCTTCAAAAAACCTTAGACATTTTGCATGCCTTTTTCTCATTTATTTATTTGTTTTCACGGAGTCAAAGTTTTTTGGTTACAATTTAGCATTTCATACTTACGTAAACACACCTAATATGAATTGTGTTGATAGCTGGAACTCCTGGGCAAATTGTACAACTTGCTTGAGGCTTTTGTTTCCCCAAGGAGTTTAAGGTGACTAAGGAAGGTGATGTGTGAATGCTTGGTCACCTTATGCTTTATGTTCTTGCCACAGATGTGAGTTTACTCTATAAGCTCTGGGAGTCAGATGTTAGAGGGAAAAGAATCCAGTCAATCTGATGGAATTGTTCACTCCAGAAAACGTCCACTGTCCTTACAAATGTGAAACAGAAGGGTTAAACTATTTGGGTAAGGGAACAAGTTTTGGAATCAACTAGTCATGGATTTGAGACCTGGCTCAGTTGCTTCTTAGTTTGGGACCATAACCATTCTCTCTGAGCCCTTGGTTTCTTATCTGTAGATGGAAACAATACTACCCCAGTTGTGAGGAATAAATATAAAATGTTTGATATGGTTCCTGGTATGATTAAGCATTAATAAATGCTATTATTACCTCATGGCAACCAAAGAGATACTGCCATAAGCCATCTTTTTTTTTTTTTTTTAAGATGTATTGTTAAGAGAAGGTGAGAGAGAGAGAGAGAGAGAGAGAGAAAAGCGGTGAGGGCCCAGAGTAGCCTCCATAGTTGTATATCACTAGTTGTTAACATGGTTTCACTACACACAGGTGGATGTGGGGCCACATGGGGTGGGAACTGAACCGGGATCTCCCATGTGGAAGGCAAGATGCTTTGCTGCCATCTGGTCATTACCAATTGCACCATAGTTCAGCATATGGTTTTGCACAGGACAAATGGGATTCGATTCGTGGACCTCGTGATTGCAAGGTAAGTGCTCAACCTGCTGAGCTATCCCAGCATCCCCATAGCCATCTTTTAAGATTTATTTTATTGTTTTTTGACACAGAGAGAGACAGACAAAAACAGAGAAGGGGGAGGGCCCACAGCTGCCTCCATAGTTGTATATCATCAGTTTTCGACATAGTTTCATTCTATACTCGTGAGTGGGGGAAGCTCGCCCCAGCAAGAACCAAACTGGGGGCCTCCCACATGAGAAGCACACCCCACTTCAGCATATGGTTCTGCATAGGATGGGGCCTGGATTCGATCCTTGGACCCTGGGGCTACAAGGCTAGTGTTTAACCACTGAACCATCCTGGCATTCCTATGTTTTTTAATCTTAAAGCTTTGTAGTTTGTTTTTGCTCCCCAAACATATTGTCCTACAGGAACAGCCTTAGGGCATCATTCAGTTTGTTTCCTATTGACTGAAGTAATTTTAATGTCAAATCTGAATTGTGTATTCTGGTTTCATTTCATCCACTGCCACACTGACCCTACAATAAATCAGTATCCCTTTTTGTACTTCAGATTTATCTTCTTCAAATTGGACTTAAATGTGCTTGCCTGTTATTAATCTCTCTTTATGAAAGTTGTTATAAAAACATCATAACACAAGTGTAAGATATATTTTATTTTGCTTATTAATGAAGTTTGATCATTCTCAAGTCAACCCTCTTGATCAATATAGCAAATAATCGTAAAAATAAAGAATAACCACAAGGCATGTCTGCATTAAGCATTTTTAGTAGCGCGGGAAATTATGTCTATTTGACAGCGAACATTTATCGCTTTTCTTGGCTGAAGGGTAAACGCCTCAGTATCCAGTGCATATATTCAGTTAATCATCCTTTTTTCCTGAGATGATATCCCTGTTCTCCACCAAGTCTGGTAACCTTCAGGCCAGAAGACCTCCAGTTTACTCTTCCCAGAGGATAAGCTCCATACACCTACATAGGGGCAGGAAGGAAAGTGGTTTGGTTATGTAGAATAGGGGAGGGAAATGTGGGGTTTTAACTACCCCCTTTAAAATAACAGCTTTATGAAGATATGTTTTAATTCATATGCCATAAAATTTATTCTTTTAAGTTGTACAGGTAAGTGGTCTTTAGTATATTCACAAGAGTTGTGCACCTAGCACCAATATCTAATTTTATATTATTTTCATCACCCCCAGAAGAAACTACCATTAGTAGTCATTCCTCAGCCCTCCCTCCAGCTCCTAGAAATGACCAATCTGTGAGGGGGACTCAAAAAACCCATAATTTATTTAGAAAAAAACTGTGCAATTATTCTTACATGTTTAAACTTCAGTCACCATCAAAGTCCTCTCCATTTGATGTGAGACACCTTTTGAGACAGTTTTTTCACTGCTCAGAATAGTTTTTGAAGTTGTCAATTTTGATGCCTTTTAGTGCCTCTGCTGTTTTTTTGTTTCACCTCTTCCATGTTGATAAGATGTTTCCCTTTGAGGACTATTTTTAAAGATTTATTTTTATTGTTTTTAACAGAGAGAGAGAGAGAGTCAGAGAGAAATGGGAGGGCCCAGAACAGTCTCCATAGTTGCACATCATTGGTTTTTCCACATAGTTTTATTCCACAGGTTGGCGCGGGGCTGCACAGGCAGGAACTGGACCGGGGTCTCACCCCAGTGAGAACCAAACTGGGGTCACTCCCCAGCTCAGCATATGGGTCTGCACGGGCCAGGGCCGGGATTCGATCCTTGGTCTCCTGAGCTGCAAAGTGAGTGCTTAACCCACTGAGCCACCCCAGCTTCCCCTGAGGACTTTTTTCATCTGGGGAAATAAAAATTTAAAAAATGCTACTTGGGGTGAGATCAGGTGAATAGGAAGGGTGAGGCAGGGGAGTCATACTGTTTTTGGTCAAAAACTGCTGAACACTCAGTGTGGTGTGGGCAGTTGCATTGTCACGCCTCACATTATTACATTGTTCATGTAAACCACCCATCATTGAAATATTCTCAAAAAATATTCACTGTAGCTGAGCTCAGCCTCTCACAACACCAGCTGGTACACTGAGACAGATGGGTTCTTAGAACACTCACCTGGTTGGGGAAGCCTGTACTAAAAGGGGCCCGCCCTCCAGAAGATCATTCTGATTTTGGGGGGACCCCCTTGTACTTTCTAGTTGTCTCTTGTTCTCTCGCTCTTTCACCCTTCCTCTCCCTCCCTCCTTTTGTGTGTGTGTGTGTTTCTTTTTGCATAGCCAGACATTTCATATAAATGGAATCATATAATGTGTATCTTTTTGTGACTGTTTTTCACTTAGCATAATATTTTCAATGTTCATTCATATTGTAACACATGTTAGTACTTTATTCCTTTATATTTTTATTTATGTATATACAATATTTTGTCTTTGCATCACTTGATATTTCAGGTGCATCCACTTTTGGCTATTATGAGTAATGCTACTGTGAACATTCACATACAACATTTTGTGTAGACATATGTTTTCAGTTTTCTTAAGTAGATACATAAGAGTGAAATTTTTGAGTTATATGGTAACTCTAGGTTTAACTTTCTGAGTAACTGCCAAACATTTTCCCAAAATGACTACACTATTTTATGTATATCTAGGAATAAAATTGCTGGGTCAGAGGATAACTTTATATTTAATATTTTGAGGATCTACCAAACTTTTCCAAAGTGGCTGTATTATTTTTCGCTCTCATCAACAATGTGTGAAGGTTCCAATTTTTCCACTTCCTCTCAACACTTCTCTGTCTTTTTTATTTTAGCCATTTTCCTGGTTTATGAAGTGATATCTTATGTTTTTTTATTTGCACTTCTCTAAAGACTACTGATGTTGAGCATCTTTTCATGGGCTTATTAGTCATATATTCTTTGGAGAAAGGTTTATTCAAAAACTTTGCCCAGGGACACCAGAATAGCTCAGTGGTTGAGCACTTGCCTTGCATTCCTGAGGTCTGGGGTTGGATTCTGGGACCCTGGCCTGTGCAAACCCATGTGCTGAACTCTGGTGCAACTGGTAACTGCTGAGATGGCTCAGTGGTGAAGGTTCTCATCTATGCGGGAGGCCCCTGGTTCATTTCCTGCCGCACGTGGCCCCACATCCACCTGTGTGGAATGAAACCATGTCACAACTAATGATGTATAACTATGGACACTACTCTGGACCCCCCCCCCCCCCCCCTCTTTCTCTCTCACCTTCTCTCGAACAATGAAACAAATCTTTTAAAGATTTATTTTTATTGTTTTTAACAGAGATACAGAGACAGAGAGAAAGGGGAGTGTGGAGAGCTGGGTGTGAGAGGCAGGGCCCCACATCCTGCAAGACTGTCCAGGGGGCATCTTGCATCCTCTGATCCCTGAAGAGATAGTATGCAGAAAGCCACAGGCGACTAGCTTGGAGGGTGTGACAGGGAGGAGGTCTCAGAAAGGCTTGAGACAGACAATATACATAGGCATGAGGAAGTTGAGTTGCTGTATATAAGCTGTGGGCTAAAATAAAACCGTGCCATTGCTCCACCATCAGCGGTCAGTGGACCTCCCAATCACAGCTTTCGTCTTTGTGTTATTCTTTCATCTCGCACCCACCCCTCTCTGGTCTGTTGGGTTAGTTGAGCAGGCCTTGGCAGGGGAGGGCCCAGAGCAGTCTCCATAGTTGACAGCATTAGTTTTCCATATAGTTTCACTCCACAGGTGGGCACAGGGCTGTGCAGGGCAGGAACTGGGCTAGGAGCCTCCCACATAGGTCCCGGCAAGAACTGAACTGGGGGCACACCTCAGTTCAGCATGTGGGTCCGCCTAGGCTGGGTCAGAATTCAATCCTCGGGTTGCAAAGTAAGCCCTTAACCCTCTGAGCCATCCCAGCTTCCCCTAAACAAATCTTAAAAAAGAACTTGACCCCTTTAAAATTTGGTTTATTTGTTTTTTTCATTGAGTTCTAAAAGTTACTTATGTATTTTAGATACTGTCTCCTATGAGATACGTGATTTACAAACATTTTCTCCCACACCGTGGGTTTTTTTTTTTTAAGATTTATTTTTATTGTTTTTGACAGATACAGAGACAGAGAGAAGGGGGAGGGCCCAGAACAGTCTCTATAGTTGCACATCATCAGTTTTTCTACATAGTTTTATTCCACAGGTGAACGAGGGGCTGTTCAGGGCAGGAACTGGGCTGGGGTCTCACCCCGGTGAGAACCGACTGGGGGAACTCCCCCGTTCAGCATATGGGTCCACACGGGCCACGACCGGGATTCGATCCTTGGCCCCTGGTGCTGGAAGGTTAGCGCTTAACACACTGAGCCATCCTGGCTTCCCCTGTCTTTTTTTTTCATTTTCCTAATGATATCCTTTGAAGCATGAAAGTTTTTAATTTTGATGAAATCTTACATTTTACTTCTTTGGTTGCTTATGCTTTTGGTGTCATATCTAAGAAACAATTCCCTAATTCAAGTTATGAAAATATACTCCCACATTTTCTTTTAAGAGTTTTAGCTCTTACATTTAGGTCTATGACTCATTTTGAGTTACTTTTTGTGTATGATGTAAGGCGGGAATTCAATGTCATTGTTTTTCATGTGGCTATCCAAAGTTGTCCCAGGAACATTTGTTAAAAAGATTATTCTGGGAAGAATAAGATTATTCTTATTATTAAACTTAAAGATTATTCATCGGTTTAAGCACTTGATTTGCAGCCCCAGGGACTGAGGATCAAATCCCAGCCCCGGCCTGTGGGGACCCATATGCTGAGCTTGGGTGTGGCCCCAGTTTGGTTCCTGCCAACGTGAGCATTCCATGTGGGAGGCCCCCGGTTTGACCCCTAGCTCTCAGGGCATGTCTCTCATGTGGGAGGCCCCCAGTTTGATTCTCACCAGGGCGAGCTTCCCATGTGGAAGGTCTCTGTTTTGATCCTGGCTCGCAGGGACATATGTCCCATGTGGAAGGTCCTGTTTTGATCCCTGGCTCCCAGGGACATATGTTCCATGTGGAAGGCCTCAGCCCAGTTTCTGCCCCATGCAGCCCCTGCCCACCTATGTAAAATGAAAACTATGTTGAAAACTGATGATGTACAACTATGGAGACTGCTTATTTCTCTCCTCCTTCTCTCTGTCTCTGTCAAAAACAATAAAATAAATCTTAAAAAAAGATTATTCTTTCTCCATTGAATTGTCTTGGCACTATGGGTTGACCATAAATATAAGGGTTTATTTCTGGACTCTAGATTGTATTTTATTTTTATGCCTATCCCTTTGCAGTATCACACTATTTTTATTACTGTAGCTTTATTGTTAAGTTTTGAAATTGTTTTACTGCTTCTTAAGCAGGCTTTGACCCACTCTTCAGTCTCTTCCACTTAACCTCCCCCTTCTCCTCTGTGATGGGTATTTAAGGCTTTAGGAGATTCTATAGTATAAATTGAGTTGCTTCTCAGTCTTCTTCATTGATTGTTTAACGTTCAGTTTTCTTACTGCAAAGTATTTGATCATTCTTTTATATGTCAACTTTCAATATTTTTGTTGCTGTTGATGCTTCAATTTATACTATTCTTTACTGTTGCTTTAGTGGGATTTTTAGAGAGAGCAAAAGTAGTTAAATCTACATTCTTAATTAGGAAGAATAATATACGGTATAAATTATCTAGGCCTGTTGTCTATACTTAAGCATCCACACTCTCTTTAATTTCTATAATATGGGTTTTATTTTCTCTTTTGCTAAAATGGCACTCTTCACGCAGGGGTCCTCAAACTTTTTAAACAGGGGGCCAGTTCACTGTCCCTCAGACCGTTGGAGGGCTGGACTGTGGGCCCAGGACGAGTCGGCTGCTAAGCAGGACAAGCAGCGGCGGCAAAAACACCTGGCGGGCTGGATAAATGTTTTTGGCGGGCCGCGGTTTGAGGACCCCTGCTCCATGACAGCTTCACAGCCAAATCCAGTAGCCTTCCTTTAGTTCTCATTCCCTTTCTCTGTGATTTTTGAAAAAAAAAAAATCATTTTTAAGATTTACTGTTTTGAGAGAGAGGGAGAGAGAGAGACAGAGACAGAGACAGAGAGGAAAGGGGAAGAGAAAACAGAGAAAAAGGGCTTAGAGCTGTCTCCATAGTTGTATATCATTAGTTTTCAACATAGTTTCATTCCACAGGTGGGCGCGGGGCCCTGTGGGGGTGGGAATCAGGCCTGGGGCCTCCCCCATGGGAAGCACGCCCCAGTTCAGCTTATGGGTCTGCATAGGCTGGGGCCAGGACTTGATCTTCGAACCTTGGGGCTGCAATGTGGGTGCTCAACCCACTGAGCCATCCTGGCTTCCCCCTCTCTGTGACTTTTGAAACCATTGACCATAAGCCCCTTCTTATATCTTTTTTAAGCTTTCATGTTTTACCTCCTTTAATTATCTTGTTAACTGATGACTTCTCTTTTTCATTCTCCTTTTAATTGTAACACAGTAGACGCTCAGTTAATCAGCAGCCATAGGGTTTCATAGATGGAGGATAAATGTATGTAGACTCTCTGTTAATCAGAACTCAAGCAAGCAGCACTCTAAAGCAACCAGCAGAATTGCTTATTTCATTAGCATAATGTTCTTTTTATGGCTTAATTATAGTCCATTGTATGTATGTGTATGTACCAGATTTTGTTTATCCATTCATTTGTATGGACAGATACTTGCATTGTTTCAACATTTTGGCGATTGTGAATAATGCCACAGTGAACACGGGTGTACAAATATTTCTTTGAGACCTTGCTTTCAAATCCTTTTGGATACATATGCCCTGAAGTGAGAGTGCTATGCTATATATTAATTCTGTTTTTACTTTTTTGAGGAATTGTCATACTGTTTTCTCATTGGCTGTTCTATTTAAAATTTCCCCCAACAGTGCACAAGGGTTCCAATCTCTCTTTTTCCCCTCTATATATTCTTCTGTTTGGAGAGTTCATGTTCCACATCAGCTAGCATCACTGAATTCTCAAATTTCTATGCCCAGCTCTAATCGATTTCTCAAACTCCAGTTCCACATTTATAATTGCAGGTAGTCTAAAGTCATTTAAGAGTACTGCAGTCAACTCAAATTCACTGTCCCTAAAGTTCTTTTCCACCCTCAAAACTTATTTCTTCTTTGGAAATCCACTATTTCCCCAGCCATGGATCCTTGATAGGTTTGTCTTTCTTTTATCTTTGACCTCACTTTCCACCTCCACCCCCCCAGAAGTAGTATTCAATAAACCACCAACTTCATGTTGATTCTCATTTTGACATCCCTTTTTATGTTCATAACTGCCACCACCCTACGCATAGTTCAAGATTTTACAATTTTCTTTCCTCTGATTGTCCTGCCTAGACTAATGTATTCTTTCACTAGACTATAGTCCCAATACAAAAATAATAAATGCTCTTTAAATTTTTTATCCTGGCATTCAAATTTCCAAATAATTAGTCTTTCAGCCTATCATTTTTGTATTATATTGTCTTCTAGAAAGTTATCTTCTCTTAGCTTTCCTTTTCCTACCTTTTCAAAATTGTTTTCCTATTTTCATTTTAAAAAATTTAAATTGCTTCTTAAATTTGGTATTCCCCAGGGTCTGTTCTTGGCTCTCTTCTTAAACAATATATTCTCCACAAGTAAAGCTATATTCACATAGATTCACTTAGTTGATGATACCTACACCTTTATATTCGGTGGAAGTCTCATGTTAGATTTTGGATCCATATATCTAAATGCTTATTGGACATTTTCACTTGACTATTCACATGCAATTCGTATAAAATAAAACAAAAATATTTTCTCTTAAACTGCTATTATTTATATGTGTTTAGTTCAATAAAACACAACCCCCAAGTCACAAATTTGGGAGTTATGCGGGACCCTTGTTTTCTGCTCCCATATCAAAGTAGAGATGTCCTATGGCTTTTACCTCTTAACATCTCTTGTCTTTTCATTGCATCCTTAATGCTGTTACCTTAATCCAGGTCATTATCTCCAGGCTAGACTATTTCAAGTCCTAGGTGATTTATGCCTTCAATCTTTAAAAAATAATTTTTTAAAAAGATTTATTTTCTTGTTTTTGACAGAGACAGAGAGAGAGAGAGAGAGAGAGAGAGAGAGAGAGAGAGAGAGA
>PVKE010006264.1:0-55187 GCA_004027555.1 Craseonycteris thonglongyai
GAGGATCGAGTCCCGGCTCCGGCCCAGGCAGGACCCACGTGCTGAACTGGGGAGTTCCCACAGTTTGGTTCTCTAACTGTCTCTGTCTCTGTCTCTCTCTCTATCTGTCAAAAAGTAAAATAGAAATAACTATGCACTGAAGACAAAAAGATAATTTCTCTCTATAAATGTGAAAAGATAAAAAAAAAAAAAAAGAAAATGATGCTGGCTTTGGTATATTGTATATATATACAAACATATATAAAATGTGAATGTCTAATAAGTTTATAGTGTTTCCTATTATACTGACGCTTTGAGTTTCTTATTAGTATATTTGTTTTCTTTCTTTTTTCTTTCTTTTTTTTAGTTAGAAGAGAATATTGGATTGGTCAAGGTGTTTTAGATACCAGTCCAGGATTTGTCAAAGACCTTTTAATAACAGTCCATTAATCCACACTAAATTTGAATTATCATCTTTTTTTAACAAATATGTTTCGACATGTTTATGGACTGTTAATTCCATTGCACTAATATATAAGTCACTTCTAATACCAGTACAATACAAATTTATTTATTGAATATTTTGACACATAATCACTAGTGATGCAAATTTCCTTATTTCTTTAATTTTTAAGATTTTCTTGGCTAATGTGGCTAACATTTAAATCATTATTTGTATTATTATCATGTAGATAGGTAAAATTAATGAAGTTGAAAATAATACAAATGATTTGGGGTAGTTTGGTTTAAAAATTAAAATCAAGTGCCACAAATTCCAGGGGAAGAGATACCAGTATAAACTTAATAAGTGACAAAAACTTTATTAGATTTCTTTTTCCAGCTAAAGAAGAGGATAAGAGAAGAGAGGGTGGGTGGAATTATAAAGTGATGGACAAGACAGACTTCCAGATTAATAGCATTCAGGCTGACATGTACATGTGTGGGATAGCATCCTTACTTTACCTATAAGAAGGATGTCTGTGAAGGAAAATGATTTATTATTTAGCCAAATAGTTACTAGAACAGGAATTAAGAAATTATAATGTAAGATAAGGAGATAAACTTTAGTATAATAATAATATTGGGTCAGGGAAGAATAAATAAGAATTTCTAAAATCTTACAAAGTGAATAAAAGTTTCACCAAACCAGGAATTTGCTATAAAAGCATGTTTTAAATTAATTTCTCTCCCAAAGAGATTATGTTTTTTTAATTTATCTAAATATACTGCTATCCATTTTTTAAAACATCTAATTAATTTCAGAGCGGTGGAGAGAGGTTGAGTGATTATATCAAACTCTAGAGAAGTGAGGAGAGATAATTCTACAAATAAAGTTCAATAAGATCTTCATACCATGTTCCCCCATAACCTCTCTATCCTTATCCTAACTGCCTACCTTACTCATACATTGAACTCCACGTACTTCTCAGAGGATACCACGTCATCCCTGTCACCCCACCTTCCAATGTCCAACCCTTTTTGTCTAGGTAGTTAGTATACACACAGTTCAGACACAGGATTGTAGGGAATTCTTCCCTGGACCCCAACGTGGGACAGGTAGCCCTTTTTTGGGCTTCCATTGCATCTCATGCATGTCTCTTTGAATCTCTGGTTTTCTTGACTAGCTCCTTCAGTGGAGACATCATGGAAAGTATCTTTTTTTTTTTTTTTAAGATTTATTTATTGTTTTTGACAGAGAGAGAGAGGGATACAGTCAGAGACAGAGAGAAGGGGGAGGGCCCAGAACAGTCTCCATAGTTGCACATCATTGGTTTTTCCACATAGTTTCATTCCACAGGTGGGCGGGGCTGCACAGGGCAGGAACTGGGCTGGGGTCCTGACCCGGTAAGAACTGAACTGGGGGCACTCCCCAGTTCAGCATATGGGCCCGCACAGGCCAGGGCCGGGATTCGATCCTAGGTCCCCAGGGCTGCAAAGTGAGCGCTTAACCCACTGAGCCATCCCGGCTTCCCATGGAAAGTATCTTAATTGTACACTTAGCATGTAGCATATAGAGACTTTTTTTAATTATAGAAATAAAAATTAATCCTTTCTAGAAAATATTAAGAGATTAGAACACAAACTCTTCTCTCTACTGCTTATTTTTCTCAACTCCATGTGGTTATCACATCATGAATTCACAGTTCATATCCATAACTATTAACGAATCAAATGAAAAAAACCCACTTCCTTCACTATCTATAATGATTAGGTAGGAGAAGGAGTTCAAGTCAGTAAGTATATGAATACAGGAATCATAAAGTTGGAACAGTCCATGAAAATCATTGATCCGTGGTTTCTAATCTTGGTTGAGATTTTAATAAAATGACAATGGCCAGCTCTTACCTTAAGGAAGTCTGATTTACTTTGATATGGCCAAGCAGCAATATTTTTTAAAGTTCCTCAGATGCTTCTGATAAGCAGCCAGAATTGAGAAAAACTGACATAATTTTACTCCTTCATTCTGCTGATGCAGGAAACAGGAGAGGTAGAGTCCCTCGGTTAAGCAGATAGGGGACACACTAAGAATATAACCAAGATTCCTCCCAAATCAGCATAGTTCTCTTTCCCAAATCATACTTAAGAACAAATAATCTCTGTAAAGGGGGGAGATAAAGCCTTTAAAGTCTAATTAAACTGTATGATTTATCACAGAAAGAGTGATCTGGAAATCAAGAGATTTGGAAGAACCTGCTTACTTAAGAGGACCACTTAGGGTGAAATGAGCTCATTGAAAGTAAAGCAACCACAGCTATGTGTGCCAGCACTTCAAAACAGGTGTAGTGGGAAGTGATGTAAAGAAAAAAAAATTCCAATTGCCAGGCAAAGGCAGGATCAGTGCCGGAAATGACCTGGCTGAATAAGCAAAACTAAGAACAAGTTAAGACAAGATTATACAAACATGAGATTTATTGCTAAATCAGACAAAGCTGGATGATATGTCAGATCTACTGACTTGTAGTTTCTTATTTGTATATAAATCTTATGCTGGTAATAAGCATGTATTTACAATTTTCTTCAAGTCTTGTTCTTTGAGAAAGAGAAATAAAAGAGGACTCCCAGGTTCACAGGAACGAAGAATGGAAATTACATTGTTGCAAGATGTCAAATATTTCTCTGATTTATCTTACAAATGTAGAATCTTTAAAAAGCTAATTTGAGTATGGCAATGAGGAAGGTCAATGGAGCAGGCCAATTAATATTTATTGACAGAGACGCAAGGCACAGAGGAAGAATTTGTTGTCATTTTGTTTTCCCACAACAGCTCTAATTTCTTCACCCTCTCTCTAAATCAACTCTATTTCCAGATGGTCTTTAAGTTTCAAGACTCAAAGAATTAGTCTCATCCAAGATAAAAACAGCTTGCCTTCTTATTTGACTTTTATTTTCATATAGTAATCACTTAACACTATTTCTCAATTTTACATATGCTATCTGGAAAGTATCCAGCCATGTAACTGTTCTCATTATATTGACAATGGATGGATATTTTGCTAGACAACCCTCCTATAGATTAATCTTTCAGTATATAGTCAACTTATCTCAGTTTGTGATCCTGATCATATAGCAAGCAATATCATTTTCTGACTCATAGCCAATTTCAGAATATTTGTCTTATCTTCCTTCTTTTATATACACACTTATACATTTTCTTTTGTTAAGTTTATTGGGGTGACATTAATTGATATCAATTACATTATTTCCAGGTGTACAATTCTACATTACATTGTTTATACATCACATGTGCTCACCACCCAGAATCAGCTCATTTTCCATCACCATACATTTGATTCCCCCTCCCTACTCCCCTCCACCCATCTCTCGCACCCACCTCCCCTCTTACCCTCAGGTAACCACTAAACTATTGACTGTGTCCGTGAGTCTTTGTTTCTTTGTTTCTTTCAGTTTTATAATCCACCTATAAGTGAGGTCATATGTTTCTTGATTCTTTCATTCTGACTTATTTCGCTTAATAAGATGTTTTCAAGGTCCGTCCATGTTGTCACAAATTGCTGTATTTCATCTTCTCTTATTGCTGAGTAGTATTCCATTGTACGGTATAAAGGTACCACAACTTCTTTATCCAGTCATCTATCAGAGGATACTCCGGTTGATTACCCGACTTGGCCACTGTGAACAGTGCTGCAATGAACATTGGGATATATGTATCTTTGCAGATTAAGGTTTTCAGGGTTTTTTTGGGTAGATACCCAGGAGAGGGATTGCTGGGTCATATGGCAATACCATACCTAGTTTTTTGAGGAATCGCCACATTGCCTTCCATAGTGGTTGTACCAGTTTACATTCCCACCAGCAGTGTATAAGGGTTCCTTTTTGTCCACAGCCTCGCCAGCGCTTGTTATTCCTTGTCTTGTTGATTACAGCCATTCTCACAGGTGTGAGGTGTTATCTCATTGTTTTTATTTGCATCTCCCTAGTTGCTAGTGATGGTTGAGCATTTTTTCATGTATCTGTTGGCTATTTGTATGTCTTCAGGAGAGAAGTGCCTGTTTAGGTCTTCTGCCCATTTTTTAATTGGAACATATGTTTTTTTGTTGTTGCGTTCTATGAGTTCTTTATATGTTTTAAATATTAGCCCCTTATCAGAGACATTGTTTGTAAATATTTTCTCCCATTCGGTCGGCTTCCTTTTTACTTTGTTGATGGCGTTCTTTGCTGTGTAGAAGCTTTTTAGTTTGATATAGTCCCATTCATTTATTTTTGCTTATACATTTTTTTAAGATTTATTTTATTGTTTTTGCCAGAGACAGAGACAGAGAGAAGGGGGAGCACCCAGAGCAGTGTCCGTAGTTTTATGTTATCAGTCTTCAACATGGTTTCCTGCTACACAGATGGACGGGGGCCGTGCAGGGCAGAAACTGGGCTGGTGGCCTCCCGCATTGGAGGTGTGCCCCCTCAAGCCAGGGGCTGAACCAGGGGGTGAGAACCGAACTGAGGGCCTCCTGGATGGGAAGCACACCCCAGTTCAGCTTATGGGTCCACATGGGCCAGGGCCAGGATTCGATCTTTGTTCCCCAGGGCTGCAAAGCAAGCATGCAACCCACTGAGCCATCCTGGCTTCCCCACACCTTTATACATTTTAATTTTTATTTCAAATTGAAATTTGTGTCTCAGGATACATAGAAAAGTATTAATATAAGGAAACTTATAAAATGTGGCTCTAGTCCAGTGAGGATATCGAGGGCAAAAATGCCATGAGGTCCTTACCATGTCCTCAAAACTGGTGTTAATACTGATATTTAGGGGATGCTGAGATAGCTCAACAGGTTGAGCACTTGCCTTGTGGCATGCTGAGCTGCCACACACCTGATAACCTTCAAGATGGCAGCAAGGGTTTTTACCTTTTGTGCCTAGGCCCCCAGCTCATTTCCCACCTCGAGCAGCCCCATATCCACCTGTGTAGAATGAAACTAGGTCACAGCTAGTGATGTGCAGCTGTGGAGACTACTCTGGGCCCTCCTCACTTCTCTCACACTCTTTCTTTCTCACCTTCCCTCAGACAATAAAACAAATCTTAAAAAAGTAATAATAATTTTTAGGTATCACAAGCAGAAAAATAAAACATTATCAATTAAGGACTGTTGTTAGCAAACAGGTTACGTCAAAAATATATCACAGATAAGTTTTAACCTTTATGTTCACCATATTAAAGTAACTTGTAATTATTTCAAAGGCTGATTGGTCAATGGCTGTGATGAACCCTTCCATATCTACTGCCTTTCAGTTTCTCCTTCATGAGACAAACAATAGTGACCTGTAAAGGAGGAACAAGTCTATCTTCAACCCACCTCAATTGTTTCTTTTAGTAGTTTTGGTAGATACTGTGGCAACTTGGATGAAGAACAACTAATGACGTGAAGACTTAAAATTTTTCTGTAGATATTATTCACTCAGATTATCATCATGGAAATTTGTGAGTTGCCTGAAATAGTCAAATCACTGCATTTTATGTTATTGTACCATTATGATTCACAAACTCAGATCTCAAAGCTACAATTCTTTTTTAGATCTAATTTAAATGACAATGACATAGACATACCCCCACGCAAATGTGACTTAGCATATATTAATGGTAAACTCATGAGAAAATAAATGTATAAAAGACTTTCTAGTTTTCTGTTATCTACTTCCTTGCCCAGCTGTTTGTTTTCAAAAAGTCAAATGGCTTCAATCTTAAAGTAAATCTCACTCAGTGTTAGGAAAACTCATTCCCAACAGCCACTCCTTTACCTTGTACCATAACCCATAATTCTTCCATTTTTTTCTAATTGGCTCCCTGAATCCATTCATGACTCTTGGATATTGAACTGTTTTAAACAGGAAATTGGGAGTGATAAAGAATTAAAAAAAAACTGTTTAACTCATATTTTAACTAGAAAAACAATTACAAGAATAAAACAGATTTATTGTAACAATTCAAATATATCAAAATACATTATAATACAAAGTGAGAGTTCACCACTGACCCCAATTCCCAGAGGTATCCATAAGCTATTTAGCTTCTATCTTTACTTAACCTTATTGAGCCTTAGTACCCTCATCCATAATAATAGATAATAATGGTGCCTTCCTCATAGAGGGGTTATGAGGATTAAATGAATGATTGCCAAATCCATGGATGCAGGGATTTTGTCTATTTTGGGCTTCTCAACCCCTGTACTGTTGATTTTTTAGGATGAATAATTCTTTGTTGTGGAAGCTGTCTTGTACATTGTAGTATGTGTAGCAGCATCCCTGTTTCCTACCTACAGGATGCTAGTAGTAACTCCCTATCTCTATACACACTCCTGTAACAACAAAAATACTTCAATATGTGGCCAAATGTCCCATGGGGGTCCAAATGGACCCAGGTTAAAAACTACTCATCTCATTTACTGCTGAGTGTCTATCACTTAGCACAACTTGTAATAAATATTTGTAGAAGTGAATGAATAAAGTGCTATGTGTGAAGCTCCTTGAGCAGTGGGCATACATAGGAAGCCCTCAGGAAGTGTTAGCAGTGTTAGCAAATTTTTAGACTGTTTTCCTATGAGACTATACCATAAATAATTTCTATATAAATGGGATTATATTATGTGTACTTTACTGAAATTTGAAAATTTTCACAAAGAATATATTTTGGGCATCTTTTCATGTCACCACATGTATTTGTAGCTCTATCTCAATCTTAGTATTCTATTTTATGGTATATGTCTAATCATATCAATTAATTTATTCAATTCACTATTAATGGATATTTAAGTTAATTCCAACTCATTGCTATTATAAGTAATGCTACAAAAGCATTCATTTTTCATCAAGACTTTTAACAAAGTAATGACATAATCAGAGTTATGAAATGTATCATGTCATAATTTAGAAAGGTATTCTGTATTTAGGGTTCTCCAGAGAAATAGAAACCAATAGGAGATGATTGATGATAGATAGATAGATAGATAGATAATAGATAGATAGATAGATGATACATACATACATACATACATACATACATACATACATACGTATTTATTTTAAGGAGTTGGCTCACATGATTATGAAGACTTGGCAAGTTCAAAATCTGCAGGGTAGACCAGCAGACTACAGACTCAGAGAAGAATCAATTTTAGAGTTCAAATCTCAAGGATCTGCTGCAGAATTTCCTCTTGCCTAAGAGAGGTTAGTCTTTTGTTCCACTCAGGCCTTCAGCTGATTAGGTGAGGCCCACCCACATTATGGAGGGCAATCTGCTTTACTCAAAGTCCAGTAATTTAAATGTGAATTCATCCCAAAACATCATGATAGAAACATCCAAAATATTGTTTGACCACATATCTGAGCACCATGGCCCAACCAAGTTGACTCACAAAATTAATCATGAATAGATTCCTTGTCAACTGGAGAGAATGTTATCACTGGCAACACATATGCAGAGGCTGTCCAACTACCTACGAAGAAAATTATAGACGTGAACCGTGTGCTGACAGGGAAGCTGAACTCCATTTGGGATTCTGAGTCTGGACTGTGGCATCGCCTCCTGAGAAAAGCGATGCCCATCTTTCTCTTTCCCCCTAATCATGGCTGTAGACAACTGTATTCTTGAGGTTTATGTGCCTACTATTTAGAATCGTTCCATCTTCTTGGAGTTGTCAGACAGTCAAGTGCCACTTCTTGATGTTATTGCTATGTCTGCTTCAAGCAACTAATAATGAATGTGAAAGCCCTTTGTATAATTGTTAATGCCAAGAAAATGTGCCCTGTGGAGCTCTGGTCCTGTGGGCTAGATAAACCGAGATAACCAAACTTATTGTAATTATGTCTAAAAGTAGAGTAAATAAATAATGAGTACAGGCCTGAGTGGGTTTTTCTTTCTTTTCTTTTCTTTTTTTTTTTTTAATAGTTGAAAAGTACTGCCTGCCTTAGTGCATGAATCTTGTAACATATATTTATACAGAGACTTGGGGGTTTATTCTAGTTTCCCATCTGGGTTTTAGAGATGTGAGATGGCTGGGTATGGAAGTTTCACATGGATGTGGTCTTATCCTAAGTTGACCATCATTTCTGCCTAAATTATCTGTGGAATAAGGCACCAAATACATAAATATCATAAATAAGCACACAACTAATGATTTTCCAGTCTCAATAAATACTTCTCTACTTGTAAATTGAAGAATTAATATAGTGTTTTCTTTGCTGCTTAGTAGTAGTTTCCTTTACTTTTAAAATTAGGCTCATGTTTATGAAATAAGGTCAGAAATTCAGGAAAGGGAAGAAATCTACTACTTAAAAATGTACCCCTACTTATTTTTAGCTACCACCTTTTAGCACCTAGGTATTAAAACATCTAATGATTAGGAGCTAAGTATATTCCATAATCTGCCACATTCTCTCACTTCAAGAAGGCCATCATTAACTTTCCCATTAATTCTATATACTTTGTATCTTCCTAAACCAACACGTACTCTAAATTACTACTCAAATTAAACCTTAGTTTTACATCTGCATTCTCTCTGTTCTAGTCTAAAAAGCACACACGTTTTTCTGTCTTGTCCACATTTCTGTCTCACTCCAGAGTCTGGCTCAAAGCCTGGACTTTCTCAAATTCAATTTCTGGCAAGCAAATCCTCTATCAAACAGCTCTCTCACACTTCTATTAAAATAGCTCATATGACTCATGAACACTTCTTACACAAACTGAAGGGGGATCCTCATGCACCAGGGATGGCACAGTGGAGGAGGGCAGTGGAGAAAGAAGGGAGGCACCAATATTCAGAAATAAGTTTCTAAATTTCATATTAATGTTAAATTTGTCCCTCATGTTTCCTTCAGGAAACACATCTGCAAGTGATTTTACATAGAATTATTTTTTTTTTCTTTTCAAAGGTTTATTTTGTTTGAGAGGACAGAGACGGAAAGAGAGACAGAGAGAAGGGGGAGGGCCCAGAGCAGTCTCCATAGCTGTACAGCATTAGTTTTGACATAGTTTCATTCCACACAGGTGGATATGGGGCCACGAGGGGCAGGACCTAACCAGGGGCCTCCTGCATGGGAGATGAGAACCTTCACCTTCGAGCCATCCTGGCAGTTACTATCTGTGCTCCAGTTCAGCATGTGGGCTTGCATGGGCTGGAGGCAGGAATAGAACCTCAGACCTTGCTGTTGCGAGGCAAGCGCTCAACCACTGAGGTATCCTGGCACCTGAATTAATCTTTTTAAACTGATTTTCCTGGGAAGGCACATAGTCTTAAATGTTTGGCATGGTTAATAGGGCTAATATGCACTGTTGTGTTTATTCAAAGGTCTAATATCATATAACAATGACCCTAATTTCAAAAATAGCTTCAAACTGTCTTCTGCCTTAGCATTCTGAGATGAACCTTTTATTTCATTCACTGCTTCATTTAAGAATCATGATTCAATATCTTCTATGGTGAATAGGGCTGCCATGCCCACCCCCCAACCCCCCAACTCCATTACATTCTTTGGACTTGAGCTCTAGCGGGGAATTCCCTGCATTTGTCTATTTACCAAAGGAGCTTTAAAAAAAAAAAGAAAGAAAAAATAAGTATAACATAGTCATCTAGCATGGGCCCTCAGGGAGTGATTAATAAACATTTTTCAAAACAAGTACATTATTGTGCATTCATTGTGTGATTCATTCATACTTTCTGGTCATTCATTAATGAATAGCTTAGGTTTACGCTTTTCTTGGCCTTTCAGTGTGCACAGATTCTCTCTATCCCTGACAAGAAAGTACACTTAGTAATCAATAAAAGCACAAAACAGGCAGAGATATAAAACCAACTATGAAAGCGGCAATAAAAATTCTGGCTTTCATATGAAGTTTCTGCCTTGTAAAATGTTGATAAACTCTTATCAACCAGTGGAATAAAGTCCAACTGTGCACCCAACACAGCTGACGATGTGACCTTTATAATAAAACAACAAAAAGTGAAGTTTGGTTATTATGACCATTCCTTCTATTGCCTTTTTTTTTTAATCAAGCTATAAGAACTGGAAAATTTCTTCTCTTTTAAACAACCAGGCCAGGAAGGTCATAAAGTTTAATCATGAGAGGTTTATTTAACATCATTTGTAAAAATGTTCTTTCAGTCAGAAAACTTTTTTCCTAATAGTAACTGACCTTTGCCATAATTCATTTTCACCTCTGTCAAATATTTCTAAGACCTGGCATAATTACTTATGTTAGCTGGATCAAAAACACCTTGTGATTCAGGTAGAAATAATTCTTCCAGCAGAGGAATTTATATGACGGTGAGTTTTACCATCCATTAAGGAGATTTTTATGTTGGGTCGACTTGTAATGTGTATTAATGTCAGCTTGTAAGAGAAAACAACGTTCAGCATTTTCACCAGTTTATAAAAAGAAATCCCTGTTTCAAATAACCTTCATTCAATAGCTAGCCCATGCTGAGTGCTGGAAGGAAGTGGCACAAAGATGAATACGACATTTTCTGTACTCTCTATATTCCTACACTATCTGGTGCCTGAGACCCAGGTCGACTCAAAAGGCAAACTAACAAGGGCTATAACCCTGTATTAAATGGAGGGCTTTGAGAATATAAGATTAATTCCAATTGAGTTATTTGCAAGTGTGTATAGCAACCACGTGGGCATGTCAGAGGAATGGAAAAACAAGGAGATTAAGGAATGAAGAGACTTGAGAAATTTAAGAATGGAAGTCTGGTTAAGGAATTCGAACTTAATCCATGTAAACCTTGGGACTTGGAAGTAATCTGTTCAGATTTGTTTTCTTAGCACAGTCTTATGCATTCCCTGTTTCACACGGGGTACAATCTAAAATGTAATAGGGAACATCTACAAAAATGTCCCCTGAGCTACCTTCTGTTTCCATCTGAGTACTCCACTCTCACCAGAGAGACTTCCTCTCCAATTTCCCAACTGGTCTTGAATTCTATCAAGTCTGGTGTTTCCCTCAAATTCTCCCACAGGCCCAGACTCCTTCCCCATTCTTCTCCAGCTATCCAATTTATACGCTCAGCATTTATTAATATTTAATATGTGTGTATGTATCTGTATGAATTTCTATTTTCTTTTTAACTGAGGATCTAAAATATTAAGGAGTATGTGACATAGAGACTTACACCAGATCAGCTCATCACTGATCATGGAGGTTATAACCTAAATCCTATCTATCCTTTAAACACTTCTCTAGATCAGCCTGGCTTGTGAAATTCTATGCTCAAAAACATCAGTACCCATTACAGAAACCATCTAACCTATTTCCTAGAGGTCTTCTTTTTTTTGATGTTATTTGAAATATTTATTATTGTTTAGTTCTTTCATCAGTTAAGTAACTTAAAGCTCCTTCAGAATAGGGATTCCATTTCACTTATCTTTGTTTCTCTGGTAGCACTAATTGAAATGTTTTTCATATTATAGGTGATCAATAAATGATTCCTACAAAAGAATATATATATTATATAGTGTGTATATATATATATATACATATTAGCATAACGGGCCAGTGTTAAAATACAGTGCATGTATCTACATGTTTTTAACTTCATAAACCAATAATACTTTTTTTAATTAATCCATATGTATGTGTGTATATAACAAAAGTTTATTTTCTGGGAAAGCCAGGATGGCTCAGCCAGTTAAGCACTCGCTTTGAAGCCCTGAGGACCGAGGGTCGAATCCCAGCTCCTGCCCAGGCTGACCTACATGCTGAACTGGGGTGTGCTTCCTGAATGCTGTGAGGCCCCCAGTTCAGTTTAAAAAAAAAAAAAAAGTTTATTTTCTTAATTAAGACTGTTTCAGAAATTTGTTGCTACATAAATTATATTGCCATAAATTATTATGAAAAAAAATCTGTTATCAGATTTTCATAAAGCTGAAGAAAAGTCTTTTCATAAAAATAGAAACATTATCTCAGAATAAAGAATGTGATACTGAACAAACATGAAAATCACTATAGCGTCCTAATTATTTTTATTTTGTCATTGAACTTATTTAAGTAAACTATAGAAATTTGGAGGAAAAAAGTAAAAGCTCAAAAGAGAATACCATCATATCATTGGTTGAGTGATTATTTTAATTAATCCTTGGAAAAATCCTGTAGAGTAGGTCTTAACAGCTCCAGGCAGACTCAGAGACATTAAGTCACTTGCCCAAGCAAGTTTCCAATATATAGGATGTAAACTGAGGTGTCTTTGATGTCCAAATCCTTGCTCTCTCCACCGTGTCAACTGGCTCTACTCCTAGAGGAAGGGGTGGGTAGGGAAACTTCAAGGATATGGTGGTATTTTGAATTGGGCTTCCAGGGAACAACAGGTTTCGGTGTGCAGAGACTAAGGGTAAAATATCCCAGTGCAAGGAACTTAAGTCTAAGGCCTGATGCAGGGCATAGGCGGGTGCTGTGGTGAGCGTTTATTCTACCAACAGCTGGCAGGTTGGTGGGTGATGGCTCTCTGCGATTACCCAGGCCAGCCCACATAGAAAACTATTTAATGCTAGATGGAGGGTGGGAATAGAAATCTAAACCACTGGCCTCAGGTCGGGCAACTCTGAGGATCTCCCAGCTCCATAACTCTGTTACAATGGCATCTTCTTCATCTTCCACCCCACTCTACTTTCTTTAGCCCTCCATGAACTTTCTACATGCAAATCTCAATCTAAAAGTCTATTTTCCAGGAAAGTGGGCCTAAGAAAGTAGGGACAAAAACAATGAAAAGAAAGAAAAAGAGAGAGAGAGAGAGAGAAAGAAAGCAAGCAAGCAAGCCTAAGACAGTACATAATAATAATACAAGAGAGATAAAATTCTATTCAAATTCCATGCTAAGAAATGTGGACTTGGGGATACTGGGATGGCTCATTGAGTTGAGTGCTTGCTTTGTAGCCCTCCAGTCTGAGGATCGAATCCCAGCCCTGGCCCATGTGGACCCATATGCTGAACTGGGGTGTGGTCCCCAGTTCGGTTCTTGCTGGGGCAAGCTTCCCATGTGGGAGACCCCTGGTTCAGCCCCCAGCTCACGGGAACATGCCTCCCTTGTGGGAGGCCCCTGGCCCGGTTCTGCCCTGCAGGCTCCCCTCACCCCTGCCCACCTGTGTAGAATAAACTCTGTTGAAAACTGATGACATACAACTATGGACACTGCTCTGGGCCCTTCCCCTTCTCTCTCTCTCTCTCTGTCTCTGTCTCTGTCAAAAACAATAAACTAATCTTTAAAAAAAAGAAAGAAAATAAATATGGACTTTATCCTGCAGAATAGTGATTTCCGAAGTGGAATGGATGAAAACATGCTGAGAGTATGGGGGAAAGAAAATTATTATTTAGGCTTTTATAAATGTCTACTTCTCTCTGTCTTATAATATAGATAATATAATGAATCTATCTATAATATAGATAATACTAATGAATTAGTATACACAAACACGCATGGATACCTCAGTATATGTGCTGATTTTTTAAATTAATAAATATGAGCAATCAAAAATTAAGAACACAGTTATAGCCACTGAGAAAATCAATGAAGTCTTTTTTGGGGGAAGAAAGATTGCTCAGGATATAAATTAGAATTAGTGTTTCTTAACCTTCAGCCCAGGAGAATTATTTGAAAATTACTGAAAAATATTGATGACAGGGGTCCCATCCCAAAGCAATTATGGATCATCTCTCTAGAGTGGGAACCAGCATCAGTATTTTCTTTTTCCTTGATGGTTTTTATGTGCTGGGGTTAAAAACCCCTGAATTAGAGTTACAATCAAGGTTGATCTGAATTAGCCAGTGAAACATTATAATTATTAATTAAACCTATTAAAATACCCTGAAAAGTAACGCTCTAGTTACAGATGAATGTGAGTTAAAGATTTAAAAAGTGCTTTCACCTAAGTATAAAGTCTGTATTGGAAATAAATATGGTTATTCTCTCCACATTTTGTTTTTACTTCCTTATAAGACCTAGCAGTCATGTGACACTCCCAGAAGCTCTCTCTCCAGGAAATGAGTAACTCACCCATTAAGAGACCTTTTACATTAGCCACTTTCTTATCTGCTAGAATTAGAGTTCTCTCAGCTTCTTGGTTTGTTTTCCTGGGTTTATACAATAATAAAATACACACAATGACCCTCTTACTCTTCTTTTACCAAACAGATAATTTAATACTGATTAGCTTTGAAATGCAAATAGCCCTATCAAATAACAAGCTACTTGCCTTCCCCAGGGCTAAGGCTGTATTAGAGCGAAAGTCAAAACCATTTCATGCAAAGAGAACAAAGTCCACCCAAAAAGCCTAGATCTCCAAATTTTTTGGGATTATATTCAGGATATGAAATTTTTTATACTAACAGATTATCTTTTCTGCTAAATTTATTAACCCTCCTGCTGACTATCAGCTGAACTTTCAAAGCAAAGATAAAACTTTCAGCATTTGTGTTTCTATCAAAATGTGATAGATGTCAGTATGAGAAAGGATTTTCTATAGGAGAATCTTATCTAGTCTATTACAACAGGATAACTATGTGTTTGTCTTAAACAGAGAGTAACAACTTCATAGCTGTAAAATACCTTTGAGATTACCTAATTCGCCCTCTTCACTTTACAGATAAGCACCGAGGTCTAGCTTGCTTTTTTTATAGGTCAGTATTTGGGCTGGAGGAAACAGGGTTGGGTTGCTCAATGGTGAATTCCTGGTGGGGTGGAAACTGATCTGACATTGGCAGACAGGCTGGCAGGCGTCAAACCAGCTGGAGTCCCTGGCCTGCAATTCAAGGCTTGAAAGGAAGAGTCAGAGGCTGAGCAGACTCTTCAGCAGGATATCGAGACTAGGACTGTAGGAGGGGGTGGGGCTGTGGTCAATGAAAATATCATTCTGTTTTCTTTCTCCTTAAAATGATCAACTATTACAGATATCTGCCTGGTGGTTTGCCAGTGGTTTAAAAAGGTGTTCTAGTAATCTCAAATGGTGATCTGATCATGAATTTCTCAAAGGCTAGCTCACAGTGGGTATTCATGCCTCAGGCGCATAACTTTTTCTTTGCCTTAAGCAAGCCCTGCCTATTGTTTTTGTGCATCTAGATTAACACACCTTTGAAATGTCTCTTTTTCAGACCCTTTGGCATATCTACTCTCAAAAGAGCACATAGTCTTGTTAACTATCCTATAATCCAATCCCTGCCTTGCTTTCTTCCACCTTTAAGTAATCTTTCTTACCTTCCTTCTTTAATTCCAAATGCATACAAGAAACTGCAAAATGGTCATTCTCCACAGCGTTTGAGATCTTGCTTTACAACAGTTGTCAGTTTGGCTTAAACCAGGGGTGTCAAACTCAATTAAAACACGGGCCATTTGGTGCAACAGGCAAGATTCACGTGGCCACATCACATTTACAAACGTGGCTGGAACTGAGTCAGCATGTTTATACATGCCCCCAGGCCCCCAGGAAAGGCACTGGGCCACTGTATACTCGTCTTCAGTAGTTAAAGGGTTAACGAGGAAATTGTGTGTACGGTATTGCCTTTTTTCTATTTTCATTTTATTTCAGAGCATTGTGGGCCACAAAAAAATTACCTCGGGGGCTGCATGTGGCGTTTGACACCCCTGGCTTAAAGGAACTCTTATAAAGATTCTCTACAGGTTAGGACATTTTTACTTTGACAGGGGGAGGGGAAAAGGGAATGCTATTGTCTAGGTTATAGAATTTCAGTTGGGGACGATGAAAATCTTTTAGAGATGTATGGTAGTAATGATTGCAAGACACTGCAAATGTACTTAATGCCACTGAACTGTACACTTAAATATGGTTAAAATATTTTTGTTATATACATTTACCACAGTAAAAGAAATCTGCCGTTAGTTCTTAATTCAATATATTCAGCCTTTTGAATAAATTTATCATTTTTTTAAGTCCAAAAAAATTCTATAATTCTGTTTGAGAAAATAATTACCAGACTGAAAATCACTTGAAATCGACAGTGAAATCTCTGAGCAAATTTAATTTTTTAAATTTTTGTCAAAAGCAGTTGGTAAACAAAGAATACAAAGGACCGTAAGCTTTAGAGAAACTAAAATTTTCTCACAACCCTTAGTAAAAATGTTAGTTCTGTTGAACAAACTAAAATAAAGGCTGGAGGCTTTTCTAGAATACACAAATTTACTTGAAGGTCTTAGGGTTTGCATACCTGCAACACAACTAAGCAATGCCCAGTGTTCAGAAGAAAGAAAAGAAAGCTTCTGAAGGGTTCTTAGAGTAAAAAGAGTAATTGAGTGAAAGTTCAAACTCCTCACCCAAGATAGACAGTTAAGTAGAGTGACAAATAGTTGGGGCAGGGAAAACATTTATTCAGAATACCAGTGATCTAAAAAGATAGTGGACTACTGTCCCAAAGAACTATCTTGAGAAAGTACAGAATTCGGGCTTCTTTTATGTCAAAGAAAATGGGTGGAGGGGATGGGAAGAGTTTGAAGTTAGGAGATGACTGATAACCACAGGCATCTGGTTGTCAGCAAGGGTTGGAGTGGTGGTAAGTATTTGCTTTTGGTCAACAAACTCTGGTTGCTGTGGTCCTAGTCATGATGTTCTTATAAATCTTTTGATAAATCATTGTTTTGTACATACCTTGCTTATCTCCTTGGGGAGGTAGTTTCAAGCTAGGAGGCTGGCTGTTGCAGTAATTCCTAGGCTACAGGTTAGATTCCTTTAATGATGAGTATATCTCAAATATGTGCAGGACTAAGCAGAAGTTGCCAACCCACATATCAGGGTAGAGCAAGATGGAGTCAGGAGGACTGATTATCTTATTCAATTACAAAAGTGCTGTAATCTAAGAAATGTCCAAATCTGTAGGTAATTTTTATGAGTTTATTTGAGCCAAACTGATGATAAATGCCATGGAGCAAGATTTCAAATGCTCCCAAGAATAACAGGAAATCTAAGGAGCATTATGTGAAAGTGAGAAGCAAGCAAGGTGGGGATTGAATTACAGGCTAGTTAAGATTATGTGCTCCCACACGTTAGAAGGAGGAGTCTGAAAGGGGGCATTGCAAAGGTATGTTAACCTAGATGCACAGAAACAATGGACAGGGCTTGTTTAAGGCAAAGATAGGCCATTTTTTTTAAAGTTATGTGCCTGGGGCATGCATACCCACCATGACCTGCCCAGTTAGGAATTTATGATCAGAGTACCCTGTGAGGTTACTTTCCATAGCACCCCCTTTTCTTCAACAGTACATTTTTTAGAAGAATCAATCCTGAATTTTTAGCCTCTGGATTGGTCTGAGATGAAATGCTCTTACCCTAAAATAGTCTGGATAATGGATGTCAGGTGGTCTGGATACTTGAAAGTTCTTTCCTGAGTCATTCAGTGGGTAACCAGAGGGTTATCTGGAGGTTTGATGTATCTCCAGACATTGACACAGGACTGGAAAATTCAAAAGTTTAAGTTCCCAGACTAGTTAAAACAAGAATAGAATCGTTTCCTCATACCTACCACAACCCACTTGATTTTAGCAAATTAGCAGCTTGACTATAGTAACTCCATTTTATTTCTTCACTCTATTTCTATTACTAAAACGATTTTTCCCAAATAAAAATAAAAAGATCTTTAAGAATAAAAAATGTAGAAAGAGAACTCTTTCCTTTTAACTGTTTAAAACAGGCAAAAGAATGGGTGTGGGAACCTTTTGGAATTGTTGCTGGGTGTCATTTAATTGACATATTACAGCTGAAGAAATAGAGTATTAGAAAGGTTAAATGTCTTCCTAAGTTCACAGTTTAGAAGAACAAGGTCTAGACTAAAATTTACATCAAACTCCAAATCCTTATTTTGAACAATTTGATCTTTATACGCAAATGTATTTCTTGTTTCAGGCTATGTAACAATTATAATTAATAAAATAGGAATACAAGTAAAGCAATGGCATTGAGTAATGCCTCAAATAACCGAAGTACATTCTTTCTAAATAGTGGGAGAGTCCTCATAAAGCCCTTTACCTGGAACTTCCCTCCAAAGGAAAGTCATCACTAAAACCCTCCCACCACAGCAGTGGAAGCAAAAGAAAACCATTTAGCAGAAGGCAAAAGAATTACTACCATATATCCAGACCTGACTATCGCAAATATCTAGAACAATTAGCATGACGTAGATGAAAAGTCTGAGTGTTTCAGCCTGAACCTTGAACTGTTGTAGCCAGAGACTGAGAATTTTATACAGTTTCTATACTTAGCTGCATACCAGGAAGTTCCCAGCCTGGCATGAACCCATGTGGTACAACCTGGAATAAAGACTGATAGGAGTTTTGAAAGGATCAGCAGGTGAATCAGAGTCAGAACCATCAAGAGAACAAGTTAGAGCTGTTTATCTTACTTTCTGCTACTGTTTTTTTTAAACACCCTACTGAGAAGGTGTTGAAAGTTAACAGCTTTGTCAATGTAATATCCAAAACTGTAGAGAATTGTTATGAGCTTATTTGAGCCAAACTGAGGACAATTTCCAGGAAGCAAGATCTCAAATGCTTAGGAAGTGACAGGTGGGTTGTAGTTTCCTTTATGCACTAAGAATTTAGAAGAGAAGTGCGAAGATGGGATCAAGCAAGCCAAGGATTACAGGGCAGTTAAGATTATGTGCTCCCTTGAAGGTCGGTTACACATCAGAGGGGTCTGTACAAGAGGATTACTCTGGTATTTCAAAGGTGTGTTTACCTAGATGCATGAGAACAATAGACAGGTCTTGCTTATGGCTAAAATAAACCTTTTACTAAGAGAGTTGTCTGCCTGGGGCATGACTACCTACCATGACCTTCCCAGTTAGGAATTTATTAGATCAGATCACCCTCTGAAGTCACTTTCCATAGAACCTGTTTTTTTGTCCACACCTTTGTGGTGACATATGGTCTAAATATCTTGGTTCTCAAGTACATCAAGAGCTTTAGATGTATCCATATTGAAATTTAGGTAAGCCAAGTCTAGGGTTATACAATGCGCCAAAGCAGCCACAAATTTGTATTTTCCCAGTTTTACTCCTTTTATCCTTTGGGAACTCCACTTTTCCCAAATTGTTTTATGAGGAACTAAAGGCTATTTTCCATGAGCAACCTGGTCTATTCTTAGGAATCTTTTTTTTTTTTCCTCCCTTTCCTATTCAAGCTCACTGCAGTTATTAGATATGAGTACATTCATTTCCAATCTGCTACGTAGCAACTATGATGTCAATGTTTGCTGAAGTTGCTGCCACTGCTGTTGAACATTCAGAGGTGTGCCTTTTCGGGGCCAATGTCTGATGTAGAACATCTCTTATCTGTCTGCTCTATGAAGTCAGATGGCTTGGGTTCAAATTCCAACTTTGCCACTAACTAGGTATATTAATACTGACATACATTTGTGTATTTATAAGATAAATAGAATATTAATAGACTTTACCTGATAAAATTGTGGTAATGATTTAGATAACAATGTATATAAAGCACTTAGTTATTAAAAAATTTATTTTTATTTTTATGATTTTTTTTTATTTTGACAGAGAGAGACAATGACAGAGAGCAGTCTCCATAGTCGTAAGTTATTAGTTTTCAATATAGTTTCATTCTGCAGGTGGGTGCAGGGATGCGCCGGACAGGAACTGGGCTGGGGGGCTCCTGCATGAGCCCCCGCAAGAATTGAACTGGGGCCACACCCCAGTTCAGCATATGGATCCTCATAGGCTGGCGCCAAGATTTGATCCTCGGACCCTGGGCTGCAAAGCGAGCACTCAACCTACTGAGCCATCCTGGCTTCCCCTAGCACTTAGTTATTTACTGAGTGCTTATTACACACTCTTAATCCCTTCAGGTTGCTATAATTGAATACCATAGACTGGGTCACTCATAAACAACACAAATTTATTTCTCACAATTCTGGAGGCTGGAAAGTCCAAAATCATATTTGGTGTCTAGTGGGAGGCACCTTCTCACTGTAGCCTTAAATGATAGAAGGGGCACGGGTATTCTCTGGGGTCTTTTTTAGAAGGGCATTAATCCCATTCATGAGGGCTTCACACTCATGATCTAATCTCCCAGAGGGCCTACCTCCGAATACCATCACACTGGAAGTTAGGATTTCAGCATAGGAATTTTGAGGGGACAGTATTGAGTTTATAGCATGAGCTAAATAATGTACTAATATTGCTATTATTGGTAAGAAGCAAGGGGAAGATGCCACTTTCCACATTTCATGCAACAAATACTGCTGCCCATTTTTAAACTTAGTCTTTTATTGCAGCCCAACTCTAGGACCTAATCAGGCCCTAGGACATGAATGGCAGACACCATGCTACACTCAGAAACAGTCTTCTGCACAGGCTCCGACATGACTTGCTCCTGGGTGAACCAAGTACCCAGGAGATTGAATAAATTGTACCTAGTTTAAGCACATAATCCCAGTACAAATAATTTTTGTTTGTTTTTAAAGTATCAAATAAAAATTATCAGATAAAAAGAGATACAATTTTCTGGAACTTTCAGGCATTATTGAGGAAATCAAATATGATAAACTTATTTACAATTTGTTACTCAGATTCAAAAGACACAGATTGAGTGAGGTATTTCTTACAGAAAGGGGCCTGGTGGGTCATATCTATCGTACATTAAGAATTTCATGAATTGCTCCTGGGAATTTGTCCTACTGACACACCTACACCTATACATACACACAAATGAACAAAGACACTTATTGCAGCCATGTTTATATATTCACAAAAGGAAATAAATATTTAGCTGCAGGGAAGAGGGTAGAGAAATCATGGCACTTATTAAAAAACTGAATTAAATTCTATTCTTTTTTTTAAAGATTAATTTTATTGTTAGAGAGAGAGAGAGAGAGAGGCAAGAGAGAAAGGGGAGGGCCCAGAGCAATCTCCAGTTATATATCATTAATTTCAACATGGTTCCATTCCACAGGTAGATGTGGGCTACACGGGACAGGAACCAAACTGGAGGCCTCCCACATGGGAAGCATGCCCCAGTTCAGCATATGGGTTTTCAAGGGCGGAGGCCAGTACTTGATCCCTGGACCTCATAGCTGCAAGACAACAGCTCAACCTGCTGAGCTATCCTGTCACCCCCTAAATTCTATTCTGATATGAAAATACTTCCAATATCCGTTAGTAAAAAAGTATCTTTAGTGTATCCCCATTCATGTGTATGTGTAAATGTTTTAGAAGATAAATATGGGCAAATCAATTGTATCTGTAAGGTTTAGGAATCAAAACAATAGCCCCAGACACTTCTGTTATAATTTATTTATTTTAAACAATATTTGATAAGGCAAAATTTCAATTCAAGAATTTGGATAATCTCCAGGAGTTTGTTGTAAGAAAGATTAATGATTATATCATTTTAGGGAGAAAAGAAGGCTGTTCTATTAAACCTGCACTCAGGTTATCTTTTCCGGATTTCTATTGACATCTCAGGACTGGTAGGGCCACAGTTATTTAAGTATTATCCATTCCCTCTTCATGTTCACAGTAGCTAAGGGTCACCATCTGCAGGTGACCTAAAGAATTAATGACCATTCAAAAAATAAAGCAAAAAGTAGAACACGACCTTATCAACACCAAAGAAACATCCAAGGAATAAAGCGGAAGACTTGATAACCAAGATGTGGACATTGGAATGGTGCCCCAGACCTGAGAGAATTGAAAGTTGTAATGAATTACTTAGTATTATTTATTCTCTTACTTTTGTTAGACTGACCAAAATCATCCTGGGAGATATTTGGGCTACACAGTTAGGCTGACTAGACGTACCATTTTAAACTGAACAGAAAACAGTGGTACTGTCTGTCTGGTCAGCCTAGTCTCACTAGACTTAATTCAAGGTGTCAGTTGGCTGACCATATGTACTGTTTGAAATAGGACAATACCATTGTTTTCTCTCCCATTTAAAATGGTACATCTGGTTAGCCTACACATAGTATAAAGAATGGAACATAAAAAAAGTCTCACAATTGTTTTATACTATAAAACAACAGCTTAATGAAAACATGAATTGGATAAATCTATAACTCAGATAAAATAACAGAATATTTTGAAAAGAGAACTATTGTAATCCCAAAAGAAAAAGTAAGGACCAAAGCAATATTCATGTACAACTAATGAAATGAAAGCAATTAGTAAGGGATGCAATAAAGGCAGGTAAAAACTACATTACTAAATTACTTGTAGAAAAAAGATAATCACCATGAAAGCAGAATGAAAAATTGATGTTTTTCAAGGGGAGAATTGAAAACCTTTTTTTTTTTTGCAGTTTTATAACTTTATTGGACAGCCAGCAGTTAGTTCTCATCCACATTAACTATTCATAGATTTTTGAAAATGGTGACAGGTACATAGGTTACCAAAGCACTGAGATCATCTGGTGAGTCTTCATCCTCACTATGCTTTCTGGACCACCGCACCGGATACGCTGTGGGGCGTTCCTTATTCCTTTGGCCCAAACAGCTTTGTTGAGTCTGGTGTCAATGCGTACACCTGGGGCTCCCATCTCCTACATGGCACTTTTCCGGATCTCTTTGAGTGCCTGAGGGGCACGCTTCTTGAAACCCACTCCCTGGATGGGCTTGTGAATGTTGATGGTGTACTCTCTGGTCACTACCTCATTGATGACAGAACAGCCTTCTTCTTGCCACAATTCTTTGTGGGAGCCATTCTGCTGGCCCAAGTTGAAAAGGAAACAAGAAAATATTTAAAGATATAATTCAAGAAATATCCCTAAAATGAACCAAAAACTGAGTCTTCAGAACAAAAAAATCACCCCCAAGAAAATCTGATATAGAATGTTCAATTCACAAACTAATGAGCTTCAAAAATAAAGATTTTTAAGCAAGGTTTTATAAGTTAGACTAGTAGCAAGGGAAAGAATTTAGGCTGGCTTCTGAGTTCTCCACGGCAATACTCAACGCCAGAAGGAACAGAACAGTTGTAGCCAGTCTCCAAGATGACCTTCAGTGACCCCTGCCTCCTGGTATTCATACCCCGGTGTAGTGCCCATTCTCATTTTAACAAGGTTGGTCTGTGCAACCCATCGAATCCTGCAGAAGTGATGATATGTCACTTCCAAGGTCAGGTATAGAAGGCTCTGCACCTTCTGTGCTGGTTGCAGTCCTATTCTCTTGGATCACTCATTCTGGGGTAAGCCGGCAGCTATGCAAGGGCCAAGGCACTGAAGTAGTGAGGTGTTTTGCCACAAGCCAGGGCAAAAGTTTCTCAACAACAACCACATGAGTGACCCTTGAGATGACTGCAGCCCTAGCCCACAATCTGAGTGGGTTATCATGAGACAGCCTGAGCCAGAATCCAACAGCCAAGCCGTTCGCAGATTCCTGACCCTCAGAAACTGTACGATAACAAGTGTAAGTGGCTAGAATTTTTGTTGTAAGTGGCTAGAATTTTGAGTAATTTGTTACACAGCAATAGATAATTTAAAAAATCCTCAAAAAGGAAAATAGTATGAGACCCAAGAAAAATATACAGTGTAACCCAAGCATAATTATTCAGGCAAGATATTATTCAAGAATAAACATTATAGGTGGACATTTTTGTAAGCTAAAAACATCGTGGGGGTAGAAGCTGGGATGGCTCAGTGGGTTTTGCACTCCCTTTGTAGCCCCGGGGACTGAGGATCGGGTCCGGGCCCCGCCCTGTGCAGACCCATGTGCTGAACTGGGGAGCGCCCCCAGTTCAGTTCTCACTGGGGTGAGACCCCGCCCACCTGTGGAATGAAACTACCGAGTTTCCCTGAAAGTATGACATCCCCCGAAAATAAGACCTACCGGTACTTACAGATTTGCCTCTCGCTGAAATACGTATAAGGCATCCCCCCGAAAATAAGACCTAGCGCATCTTTGGGAGCAAAAATTAATATAAGACACTGTCTTATTTTTGGGGAAACGGGGTATAAGACACTGTCTTATTTTCGGAGAAACGGTATAAGACACTGTCTTGTTTTCAGGGAAACAGGGTATGTAAAAAAACCAATGATGTGCAACTATGGAGACTGTTCTGGGCCCTCCCCCTTCTCTCTGTCTCTGACTGTATCTCTCTCTCTCTCTCTGTCAAAACAATAAATAAATCTTAAAAAAAAAAACAAAAAAAACAAACCAACAAAAAAAACACTGGGCAATGCAACATCCTTCGAAGAAATACTTGTTCAGAAAAAAAAAAATCAGCCAATTAAGAGACTAAAGCAAAGACTTTGGGAATAGAGAAATTGTGAAAAATCTGAGTATTGACTATAAATTCTGTGTGATGTGTATATATTGACTTTATAATAACAATTGAGTAATTTTTAACAATAATTTATACTAAAAGCAAATAGGACAATATATTTAGCAATTATTCTAGATGGTGAGAATATGTATGGTTATAATTTTCGTTTATGTACTTTTCTCTATTTCAAAATATGATTAACCTAGTCCATATCTGTGAATCTACAACCGAGCCTCAGATAGAACACTTGTTGGGCAGGGAAAGAGGTATTTTTCTTTCCTTATATAAATGGTTGCCCTCAACTTTTCAGCTCAGGAGCTGGTTTTAAATTCAATGCTACTTTTCACCTTTCTTCTGGGCATCGCTCACGTGTCTCTGGTATACAACCATAATGATCTGCTCAAAGGTGATCTTCCATTCTTACCGGTACATGTACCAGGAAGGGAGCGGCAACATTTTCTGCAGAAGAAAGAGAAAATGTTCATGTAATCCCTTCAAGGGCATAAATTTGGCTGATCATCTTATTAGGGCAAGTCTATAAAAGCTTAATATTTACATACTTGTACTTCAGTGGAATTAAGTGGAACCCTTCAAACGTTGTTATAGCAATTTGATACACAAGTAACTTAATACGTTTTATCTAAATGGTGTTACAGGAGAATATTTATCTCTGTGGTTTGTGAAGAGTATTGTGTTGGTAGTTTATTTGCGGTTATTTTTTATGAATCCTGTGGTGTATGTTGATGCTGTGTCAAGATTCTGGATTTGACCACAGAGGCAACTATAACGTGTACATCTTTAAAGATGAATATAAAATTTCGTAACATTTTGAGGCAGAGACAATGAGTCAGTGTTTTTATTTTCTTTATGTACAGCTAATACACGTAAAAAGAAAATTTTTACCACTTAAGACACAAACTTTATGCAATCATACTATGAAAAATTTTTAAATTATTTTTATTACCTATATGTTTTCAGATTAGAAAATTAGTATTCATTACAGAAAACTTGGAAAGCACAGAAGAGGACAAAGACAAAAATAATCACCCATATTTCTTCATCCAGATTTAAACCTGTCACATTTTGATTGAGATCTACCAGTATTTTTTCAGCACATTTACAAGGGCTCTGTGGGAAAAAATCCAGCCACAAATGCCTCTATTTTTAATGTTACATGGCTAGATACTTTGCAGACAGGCCTCATATATGTATATCATTTAGCTCAAAACTTGGGATCTTAGCATACATTTAGTTTGATGTCCTCACTTGTCATACTGCAGATTATTTTCACATTATTCAATATTCTTCTGTAATGCTTTTCAATGGCTGGAGAAGATCATAACATATATTGTTTAACCAAACCAAATTTTTAGATATTTTAAGTGATTTCTTGTGTTTTACAGCAAATTTCTACAAGTAGAATTTTTGAATAAAAGTGTCTTTACATATTGCAAGCCTATGATATCTACTGCAAATTGCATATGACTACCACCTCCACCCCACATTCAAACTAGACTCCATTTATGGTCTCACTAGAAATGCATACAAAAACCTGTGTCTAGCATTTTCCATTATGGGGTGTTATATGTTTTTCAGTAGTTCCAATGTCTTTAATTACTAAAGATATATATATATATATACACACACACACACACACCATTTAATTGCCTCTTGTGTACTTTACCCATTTTTTAACTGTGGTATTCAAATTTTATAATAATTTTACTTTAAAATAATAAATATTAAGGCAATTATCCTTGTCATATATTTGAAAACATTTCCCAATTTGTCACTTTCCCCTGACATTTTTTTGGACATACACATGTTTTAAATTATTTATGTTGTCAGTGATATCCATCATATGCCTTATAAATTCTTCCTTGATTTCATATAATTACACAGGAGTGTTCTCTCAATGAAAATTCACTCAGTACTTACGATTTGGGCACTTTCCCATATGCATGTTATAGTTCAATAAAATTTACCAACAATAGTGAAGATTTTTTCTAGGCTATATATATACCCATGCATGCATGTCTATACACACACACGTGTGTGTGTGTGTGTGTGTGTGTGTGTATACAGTGGTACCTCGGTTCACGAACTTAATTCGTGAACTGACTCTGGTCGCGAACCGAATTGGTCGTGAACCGAGGCACAGTTTCCCATAGGGTTCAATGTAAATCCGGTTAATCCGTTCTGACCTTTTTTTTCGGTTTTTGAAGCACAAAAAATATGAAACAAGTTACAATACACATTAGTACAGTATAGTAATGTAGAAAGAGCACAACAAAAATCAAAAAAAGTCACTGAAAGTACTCACAGTGTACTTTTTTCTGTGTCTCTTTCTCTCCACGATCTTCCTACAGGAAGTCACAACCATGTGACAGCCAGGAAATAGCATTAACATGGCCGCGGCTCCTGTTCGTGAACCGAAGAGGAGTTCGTGAACCGGAGCATATTTTGATGAACTTTTCTGTTCGTGAACCGAGTTGTTCGTGAACAGAAGCGTTCCTGAACCGAGGTACCACTGTATATATATATATATATGCTTTTGGTTATTTTATAACTTCATTTTCTAGTTCTTTTATTTAAGATGTTATTGTTTGAGAGAAGGTGAGAGGGAGGGAGAGAGGGAGAGGAAGAGCTATCCATCCACCGTTCCTCATCCACCACAATGAGAGTCTGCATGTCACAATGTGCAAGGTCTGTGCCATGCCAGAGATCTCACTAGTAAACCAAACAGCCTCCTTCTTAACCTGGAGCAGATACAGGGGACTGCATTTAGTGACTTTATGATGTTGCCTTTGTTTCAAGGTCATGATGACAAGTACATTTCAATAATGGTTCATTTTCCTATGTACTAGAAATCTCCCTCCCACAGCCATCAACACTACTGTGTTAGAAACTGATAAGTTACTGCTTCTGGAGGAATTCCAGATGGCTGGCAGTCAGGGCATAAAGGAAAGAAAATCTATTTTTATATCCTTTATAGCTACTAAAGTTGGAGTCATACAATTGCATTATCCACTCAACAAACAACAACAAAATGTAAAATAAAATAGGCTACTGTGTTGTTCCTACAGAAATTTTAGATGGCTTTACTAGAGTCAAATCGAAGTTTATGATTCACCCAGTTTGAGAAGATATTTGTCTTAGTCTACTCAGATCAAGGCACTGGCAGATTCAGTGTCAGGGTCTACTTCCTAGTTCATAGATGGCCTTCTTCTCACTATGTCCTCACATGGTGGAAGGAGCTAAGGAGCTCTCTGGGGTATCTTTTATAAGGGCACTAATTCCATTCATAAGGGCTCAACCTCTATAACCTAATCATCACTCAAAGACCCTACCTCCAAATACCATTACACTCGGGGCTTAGGATTTCAACTCATGGATTTTGGGAGGGACATAAACATTTAATCTCTAGCAACACTATTCTTCAGTCTCTAGGTCTGTCTCTCGCTAACACTTTTATAATGATAAAACCACCTAGCTATACCACCTACTACAAAACACCGTATTTCCCTCCTTAATGTCTCTGAGTCCTGCTAATAATGGCATCCATTCCTCCATAGAAAACATAGTGTTTCAATGTAACTATGGAGACTATCTTTCCGATCTCACAAAACTTTATCCTAGAAGTCCATCCAAGATTAATAATTACTGGGTTGGCTCCACCCATCCTATATTCACTTTTTAGCACACTGAGACAAGGTAATAATTTTCTATAGGTTAGCACAGACCCCCAATGACAGCCTCTTTGTCACTTCAGGCAGAATTTGTAAATCCTAACAAGTCGAATGCAAAATCATATGCATATATGTACTCAATGTATTTTTGTTTTTGTTTGTTTTTTTCTAGGGAGAGGATCCATAACTTCAATTAAATTCTCTGTGTGGTTGATAACCAAAAAACTTAAGAGCCATGCAGTAGATGTTGTGACTGGCCCATAATGAGCATTTACTGTTCCCATATTTTCTACAGGTAAGAACCAAGGACTGGCTGACTGCCTGAGGACTTTCTCCAACCACAGGAGTGTGCTGGACCCCTAAGGATAGGGAATGCTGGGGAGTTAATATCCCCAGGGACAATCTTCAGCCACCAATCGAAGGGAGTTGGTGAGTGAATACTCCAGCTCCTCACCACTCAGATGAGACAATGCTAAGACTTACTCTTCATAATCTTCCAGGTTCTCCTATTGGAATTGACTGAGTAGCCACAGACTCAATCTGCTCAACATACCTTCTACTGGCTTTCTTCCATGGTTATCTCACTTCCCCATTTTACCTGTTCTTACTGGGACCACCTTCTAAATACAAACATGCACTCAAATCTATGCCTCAGGGGCAGCCCAAGGCAAACCACTACCTATATAGATCGGATGAGTACTCTGGCGATTACTTAGGTCACCTACACTCTAACCATCCCACACTAAAATCAGAATGCCTGCTCAATGGGCCCAATTCTATATCCACCTTTGGAAAACTACCTGGTTTCACTGATCCTTCCTGCAATGGGTACATTAAATCCTACTTTGTATTCAACTTTTCTACACTACTACAGGTAGCTTATGAAGAAAATACATTACTCTTCCTAATCATTTAGGCTTTTGTGTCCAGCATCACTACTTAAATATTCTCAGCAGCCCTGTGGGGCCGAGGAGAAAAATAAAAGAAGTAAAAGAAGGAGTTGATCTTGGCTATCAGGAGGCTAAATGGTTATTTATTTCCTCATTCTGTTGAAGATTACAACCTACTTTTGTTTATTTGCTTTTTGATCTAAATTGAGACCCTTCCTTCTTACTGCCATTACATGGCTCTCATCCTTTTTAAGAGATTAATTGGAGTCTTAGTAATATTCTAAGAAGTCGGCCCCTGCAATCTGCAGGCATATTTTGGCAGATGGCTTTCTGCAGTTCCACAGACCAAACCTAATTATCCATTTTGAGCTGTCATTTGAGTTTCTGTTTGAATTGCCAATGTTTGTCCATTTGATTCTTCTCCCGCCCATTAAGCAATTTTAGTGCATGAAAGAGCATCTACACAAAAGGAATGTCAGGAAGCCAGTAGCCGTTGGTTGAGAGCCATATGGGACATGCTGAGATTACTCACCAGAAGTCCATTTCTTTCTTTCATCAAGCAAGCAGGAAATATTTAGTAGTGGAATAAAGAAATAAAAAAATATATGGCCTAACACGTCTACAGGGCACAGTATGGAAAATTACTACCATGTTAACAAAGTCTAACTATGCACTCAATGCATTTCTATTCAGTCAGGCCAGGGGGTACTTAACCTCTACTGGAATGATACAAAAACTAAAATTCTACAAATGGGAGCTACCTGCATACATTTTAATATAAATATCTATTAAACATATTTAAATGTTTGTTCCTCAGTTTTCTTACGTTTCTACAAAGGAATAACTGTGACCCCCCCACAACCCCCACCCAGAATCTCTTGCCAAACTGAAGTTTGTCTGATTTACGGATACAACAGAAATTAATCTCCGTCCAGTGACACTGCATTCCTTCCCTGCTTAGCAATAGCAGCACCAGGGAATTTGAAAAAAGAAAAATAAATAAATCATAAAATCAGCCACAGTTTATGTAAAAAGTTTATATAAAAGTGATATCATAAGGCCCAGCAGTGGCAAGAATGCTTTTTAATGAAGGGGGACTTCTTAAATCTGTTGTGTGCTTTTGAATCAGGAACTTAATGACTTTTAAACCTGTAAAAGTAGGGACCGGTAAGATCACAGCATGCCATCTGCACAGTAGGAAAGTTCTTCCTTTGTCAGAAATTTACCAATTCCATAGTCTTTTAGAGCTTCGTTTGTGAGTTGGGATACGTCCTTACTACCAGCATTCTGAAATATCCAATGTCCCCATGAATGGCTGTCCTAGCCAGGTGGAGTCACTTGGTGGTCCAAAGAGCACCCTTTCCTTGCCCTCTCCCACTGCCCCTGGCCCCGCCCCCACTCGCCTTCCTTTTCTTCATGACTGATAAGCTGAATGCATGGCCGATAAGGTTCTGCTCCCCAATTACAATGTGGGGTGGGTGGGCAGGGGGTCTATCTTCATACCACAAGCAATTCTCTGACAGCAGTAGGATATTCTATAATTCAACTCAATTCTGTTATTATCCACCCAGAGACTGCATCAGATTCCACAGGTTAAAGGCTCAGTTCTCCAGATGCCCCTCATCACCATCACCACTTCAGAGATCAGTTCTAATAACCAGGTTACCTATCACCTGTGCCTGCACTTCTCCCTAACTGGCTATAGACTAGAGGGCCCAATAGTACTCTCCATTTGTTCATTTAATTTGCTAGAGCAGATTTCAGAAGCCAGTTGCAAGTCCATATTATTACCTGTACTTCTGTTACCTGCACTTCTCCCTGACTGGCTATCAACCAGAGTTTCCCATGACCACCTCCCTGAGTTCAATTAATTTGCTAGAGTGGCTCATAGAACTCAGGACACCTCTTTACTCATAGATTATGGGTTTATTACAAAGAATATTAAAGAATGGGAGTCAAAGGTCAGATAAAGAGATACACAGAACAAGGTCCCAAACAAAGGAGCTTCTGTCCCGTTGGGAGTCTGGGGCCCAGCACGGTGGCACATGGAACCGTTCTGGTTCACCACCCCTGAAGCTCTCGGAATCCCCTTCTTTTGGATTTTTATGAAGGCTTCATCACACAGACATGGTTATTAGTAACTGATTTAACTTCCAGCCCCACTCCCTTTCCTGGAAATCAGGAAAGGTCCACCCCTCCATTCATGGTTGGCTCCCCTGGCAACCAGACCTCATCTTTAGGGGATTTCAAAAGTCACCTCATTAACACAAGCACAGTGATGGTGAAATAAGTTTGTTACAAGTAATAAGACACCATCTCATGCTTAGGGCTCTGGAGCTTTTCAGAAATTGAGGACAAGACCAAATATTATAACAAAAAGATGCTCCCATTGCTCTTATCAATCAGAAAATTTGAAGAATTTTGGGATCTGTGAGCCAGGAAACATGGATGAAGACCAAATATATACCGGTACATGAGAAATAAGAACAACCAAATATGTGTATTGCTTATAAACTACAATACCACAGCTGGTATCTTCCCAAACCCATCAATACAGTCACCAAAGCAACCTGGGATCTGTGGTCTCAGGCTTTGTATTCCTGCGGATTCACCATTCACACTACTCAGTCTTTCACCTCTAACCAGGGTCCTTCACTCCAACTTTCCACTGCCTCCCCATCAGCACCGACCCATGCTAGATCCCTTTCCCTATCTGAAAGCCCTGTCAATTCTCCCTCTCACTTCTTTTTATTTCTCCCTCTCACTTCATTAAAAGCAAGTATAGTCCCTTCTCCCTAAAACTACAAACAATACTACTTCTATGCCATAATATATGCAACTTGCCCTTAAAACATTCTATGCCCCATTGTTCCTGGAAAGAGAATACGGTTTGGCCAAGTCTCAGCTCCCAACTCTATTTCTGAATGAGAGAAGTGGCTTTACTGAAGTGCTGAGCTGGCCTTAAGAATGCAGGTCCCCAAAGACACCATTTCATGAATGACATTTCATCATGGTCTGTCAAGAACATTATAATCTAAATGGGTGTTTATGGGTTTCCTTGGGAAATTAACCATGTTTACAGCATGGCTGCAGTGAGAGTTACAAACAATATAAAAAGCAAACAAATTCCTCAAAGGAGTGTAATCTAGGTTTCAGTATCTGGATCTCCAGCCAGGTCAACTCTCTTTCTGGCATATCCACTTGGATGTCCCTCAGGTGCCAAAAACCTAACATTTACACTTCACTAAACCTGCTTGTCCACTATTCCCTTTTTAGTGAATTGCACCCTTATCCACTCATTGCCCAAACCTAAAAACCTGAGATGGCTCTGTTTCCTGTTCCTCAATGTCTATGTCCAGTGGGGCTCAAACCCTGCTACTTCTTTCTCAGAAATCTCTCCCAAACCTTAGAGCCACAACTTGAGTTCAGATCCCACCAGCTTTTACTATAACTGTGACAATAATTTCCTCAATGATCTCATTTTTGCTTCTTCGTACTCTCTTCATATCCATCCCTGGTACTGTCTCTAGATGTTTGTTTGTTTGTCTGTTTGTTTTCCCCAAAATACAGATAGGTTTATGACAGGTCCTATTTAAAACAAAATAAAACAACAACAACAACAACACACACACACACCTTGGTGGATCATTGTATCTAAGGCTTTTGCTGGCAACAACTCTCCAGGAGTCTTAGATGTGAGTCATTCAATCAGGCCAAGAAATGGACAAGTCAAATGCATCTATCTAGTCTCTCAGTCTTCCTCAGGTGCCCTAGAAAAATCTATAGTGAGCCCTCCTGACCAAGAAATTAATATGTAAAGATGACTAGAGGTCAAAGAGCCAAAGGGAAATAGAGAGAAGTCCACTTCTTGGGTTCAAGTGGGGACTCCTGCTATAGAAATAATCTATTGGCTACCCTGTCTAATCTCAGATTTCCAAAGACCAAGTCTAATTTTTATATTAAATTGCAGAAGCTCACCTGTTTCTCTGACTCTCCCCTTCTGATCATTTTTCTAATTTGTCACTTGTCATCTCACTAGTTTTAAGGGGTTTTACTTTTAATTAAGTTATTAAGGCATTCTGCACATTTTCCTATTCAAATAATTTAGAATGCCAACAGTTTTCTTCCTGATTATAATTTCAAGTTGCAGCTCAGGATTTGGGTTCAAATTCTAAAAGAACGCTTTTCTTAAAATTTAAATTAACTCAGTCAACAAATTTGTTTTGAGCCCATATTTAGCACAAAGCTCTACACTAGAGCCTGGGGCAGGGAAAATAAACATGTGCCTTGCCCTCATAGAGCCTACAGTTGAGTGAGCGGGATAGGAATTAATCATGCAATCAAATATTAATCATACAATCAAATAAGACATTCAAGTATAAAATTTCAACTGTGGCAAGTGCTCTGAAGGGGAGGTGCCTGGTACTTAGAGAACTTGTAATGCTGGAATTTGACTTAATCAGGATTCTCTTAGGAAGGGACACTTGATTGGAAATGGAAAGGATGACCAGGATATACTCACTTGAGAAAGTCAAATATTATTAGCAAAGGGAATAGCATCTGCAAAGTGGCTATAGTTACAAGTAGAGAGGTATATGAAAGCTAAATTCTTCATAATCAAGAAGTATTTACTTTTAGCATAAACACAACTGAAGCCCCTGAAGAGTATACCTTCAAGGGGAGGAAATATATGCTACTGATTATAGCCTAATCCAAAGAAAGGAGGACTTACTCCGAATTCCATGTCTGTCTCCTAAAATGCCTTGTTAACAAATGAGCACCTCCATAACTCTAGTTTCTTTACCTGTAACCAGCTTACCTCAATGTGTGTCATCTCAAGCTTTGTGCAGATATTTTAAGGAACATTGAGTCATAATTGCTGAGTCCTTTGAAGTCCTTGGATATAAGATGTTATAAAGCCTATAAATGTAAAGCATTGTTATTACCTATCATACAGAAAGCTGTCTCCAGCCAAAAGGAAACCAGCAAGATATAAAGTATATCGAGGCTCCATCCACTTCTGCAATATTTAAATTTATACTCTGGGTGTAAATTAAATGTGTTTAATACTGGGTAAGCAGAACACCTTTGATCTAAAATGCCCAGAGCACTGTGCGAACAATAAGTCATCTCTTCTCAAAACCACCCATGTGTACCTCACAAAAACCAGGCATTATAATTCTTTCTTCCTGAGGATTATGATAGAATTCACAGGTCACCACCAAAGGTCAACACCAAAGTCATTGTGAAACCCCAGAAAAAGAATATAGCCTCTGCTTTTGTTCTACCAGTCCTGTATCTTTTCACCCAAGCAGGTATACAAAACATCTCAAAGCCAAAATACAAACTGTGGAACTAGGGAAATGAAGGAAGAGCTCAAAAACAAGCAACATGCTCTTATAGCTGGGTAAGCATCTATGTCTTTCTTACCTGTAGCAGAGGGCAAAGTTAGTACTTTGTGGATGGTTTTGGTGTAAGAAGTAAAGAAAATGGACTGGAGATGGAAATGCCATAAGGAGAGACTTTTGGCATAAGAGGTGAACCAAAGAGAGAGAGAGACAGGAGGGAAATGTGTAAGCTCACTCCTTTTCTTTTTACAGGAAACTTTTCCTATTATTAGTATCACCAGAACAAGTTACTTTAGGGGTGGAGTAAGGAAGGGAGATAAGAAATGCCCAAGTCAACTTATCCAGAGCCCATGAAAACATTTTCATTCTTCTAAAAATCATAAGAAATAATAATATGATCCAGTCTGGATTAAATTTTCTTTATACCAACACCGTCGTAAGAGACAATTTAAAATATTTTTTTGAGGTGGGAGAGGTCCTCAAAGGCAAAAGTACATAGGGCCCCTGAGAGTCAGAATGTGGTCTTGGGAATGCCATAATTTAGATATTTTGAGGGAAACTTGCTGAGGAAACGCCTGACAATTTGATATTTCTACCCAGATACTAAGGAATCTCACAAAAGCAACTAAATATAATGTTTTTCAAGTTATTCAACAAACTGAAAGGTGCAAGCTAAATGAAAAAAGCTAAACGGTTATCAGTAAAGGAAGATGGGGTTTGATTTCTCTATACAGCTCATCTACAGAGAACAGGAGTATTATTTTATTTAAAAGGGCTACTGAGAAGAGAGGAGAGTGATGAACCTTATCTGAGAATTTGTAACTATAAGCCTTCCCTCATGCTGGCTTCTGATCCAAATATACATTCACTGTAAGGGTCCTGGCAAAGCTAATGCAAATTTTTCCTCAAGGAAAGTACTTGAAACTCTTAATCAAATAATCCACACAGATAAAAGTTCCACAAATACAAGCTTATGAGAAAAAATAATCATTAAACACATGAAAAACGAAGCCTAATATAAGTAAGAATCTGCATAAAAAACAATAAAATGAGACACACAGAGATTTCACATCATGTTATTGCACACATACTATATATCAAGTATATTTATTATATTTAAAGAAATATAAAACACTATTTGTATTATTTCTTAGCTTGGTTTGAGAATAGCAAGCAATCAATAATTTGTTCCAGAATTAGTGAGATTGATCAATAATCTCCAGCTGCCAGGAGACTTAAGTTTCCAAGGGACAGTACCTACAAAGGCTGTTTTAGGTGTCATTAAGAAGTTTCAGATAACTCCATAATTTTAGCTGCAATTTAGATGAAATAATGTAGTCCAAAGATAACTTTTTCCTCCAACTTCAACACAATTAAAAAAAAAAAAGAACAATAACTCCCCAAATAAGATATACTGCTCCTTTCAAAGTTACTGAAATCTTAGAGATGATACACTTGGAAGTATAATCTACACTTGATCTTAGCCAAAAGGCTGAGAAGCGATGGAAGTATAATTTAAAGTATAAAACATTAATTTTGCAAAATTTACATTCTTTTGCACACTCTAAAAATATATATTATGATGTAATAATTTGGGAGTTATTGTACGGATATTTTTTATTAATACATGTCAATATATTGATATATGAGTTGAATATTTTCAATTCAACAAATACAAGAAAACCTACTATGGGTTGTGCTTCCCAGAGGGACAAAGATAAATAATGTGCTTTTTTAGTCTTCTAGAAATATTCAGAGTAAGAGGAGTGATTGATAGGGATTAAGATGAAAATCCTTTGGGAAATCTCTAAAGATTCCCTCTAGTGAGTGGTTGAGATGAATCCTGAAGGGTGAGTTTAATTTCTACCTAGTGTAGGAGACACTCAAGGTAGCAACTTTATAACAAATATGTGCTACTTTGAAGTGATTGATACTAGAAAAGTTCTCATAAAACAATCTGAAATAGATATGAACAACTTCAATGCTTAATCTCCATTTTTATAAAGTATAATGTGGTAAATTTTAGTTCCAAATATTTTATATCTTCAATTGTATCCAGTAGAATTCCTGTTTCCTCAACTAATAGGAAGTCCCTAGAGGTTATTCTGGACTCTCCTTAGATCAGCCAGGATTCTATTGGACACAGGTTAAATCAGGATCTCTGGAGTGGAGATCGGGTATTGGTATTTTGTAAAAGTTTTCCAGATAATTTTAATGTGCTGCCAGGGTTTCAAACAAGTAGGCAAAATTGCAGTTGGGCAATTTTGGTCTTCCTGATAACTAATTTCTCTTTTCTGGTTCAATAAATAATAAGTATTTTCAAATATTAATTTTATTAGCTTCCACTTTACTAAGTATTTACTTCTGTGCCAGGCACGGTGCCAAGCATTCTTTCCTGCACTATCTCATCTAATTTTCATAGTTACCTAATGAGGTTAGGAGCTGTTTCTTGGTAACCTGTTCAGTTACTGCTCCATTTTGGAGCCCAAGAACTTACCTACCCACTGCACAGCGCCACTTCTCTCCTCTAATTCATTCCCGATATGATATGGAAGAGTTGGGAACACCAGGGAATCCGCAGCTATGAATACACGTCATCCTGAAAGAGGAACTGAGAACACGCAGGGAAATGACACAGGAACACGTGTGGTGGGCACCAGCGGGCAGAAGCGGCACTGCACCCTGCGATTCAGTATCTCTAATTCCTGGGTCCACCAAAGCCTCCACCCAAGCTTTTACCCATCCTACCTGGCTCCACTTTTCAAGCTCACTGGTCTTTGTTGGCCAGTTTCAGGGCTAGAATAACCTTTAAATAAATACAAGGCAGGGAAAGTCAATCTGGGTATTTTCCAAATGCGTAGCTGCAGTTCAGGGGTCCAGTCACTACTGCACACGAGTGTAAGACAGTGGAAAATTACTGAGGCCTTGACCAACGCAGCTGGGCCAGCTCAGCAATAGGATGTCTTATCAGGGAATAACAGAATGTTCAAGGATGAAGGCTGTAGCTCTTAGCTAAGGCGTGCAACCGCAAGGCTTGAACCCTGCAGGACCCAATAGAATTGCGCACTCGGCACCCTCCCCTCCCCTGGTTTGAGTTATGAATAAAAAGAAAAACTTGGTGTAAGTCAGGGCTTGTTGCTCCCGGATGAAACCGGGGTGGCAGCCCAGATTCGAATCTGCTAATAAAATCTCCCTCACCAATTGGCAAAGGAGGGTCTGATTCCACCAAATTCTCTGTGTCGTGGTTGTCTGTCTCGCGGGTGGTCTCATTCGGCACAACAACGAGGAAAGGCATTCTTGAGCCTTCTCCATCAGCCCACCCGACTCAATGAGATGGAAGCAAACGACGGGGGCTAGTTCCCTTTCTCCAGGGCCTTAGGCTGGAGCGCGGGCCACCGCAGCAAACCGCCAGGGGTGGGAAGCGCGGCGGGAGCCGCTACCGAGGAAGCCGTGGGGAGAGTGCAGGCAGCCGAAGGCAATAGCCGCCCTTCAGGTCCCGAGGCAGGTGGGTGAGTATGGTCGCCGCTTGAGCCCAGCGGCCAGGGCGTGACCACAATTTTAGTTGTCTAGGGAGAAGGGCTGGCCCGGCTTTCGTGCACCGACCTTGATTTAGCCGAAGTCGTGGAGGCGGGGACCCAGGCTCCGGCGTGTGGGCTATGGCGACCCCCTATTCCCAGCGCTGCCCGCCGACGGAGGTCTCTATTGGAGGGCTTCCCGGGCACGATCCGCTCACCGCGGCCGGTTCTCGGTTGCCATGGCAACCCCACGCGCCCGCTGGAGCCGGCGCTCGTGGCGGGGCTGAGCCAAGGCCGGAAGTGACGTGTTTCACCTGCCGAGAGTGAGCGGGGTAGGGCGGGGTGGAGCGGGCGTGCCCGAGGTGCCGGGATCTGCCAGCCGGTCTGGAGTGCGGGAGGCGCCGGGAGACCGAGACCCCGGGCGAGAGCCCCCCACCTGCAGTCGCTGCCCGCGGCCGGGCCGCCACCATGGCGCATCTGCTGCGCTTGCTCGTCCTATGCGGAGTCGCTGGTGAGTACGGGCAATTCGGTCCCTTAGTGTCCTCATTGCCTGGCCAGCCCCAGGCGCTTGCTGCCTGCGGCCACCCGGGAACAATGAAGCGTGGGGGAGGGGGCGAGCGCGATTTGGGGGCGCCGCGACGGTGATGGCTGTGCGGGCACAAGCGCACGGGGTGATTTTGCCCGGCCGGTGCGCGAGCCGGGAAGATTGGCGCGGGGTGTGCGGGGCGGGCGTTTGGCGGATCGGGGGTCTGAGCCCCGGGATGCGGGGCGGCGGTGCAGGGGCTCCCGGGGCGCGGCGTGCTGGGTGCGCCCGGCGTCGCCCGCACTCCATTCTTTGCGGCGGCTGCGGGCTTTGCTTTATTTGCTCTTGCCCTTCCCTTGTTAGCCTCCCCGTAGTGTCCGTCCAGGGTTATTCGATTTCCCAAGCCTTGGGCAGCGAGTTTTCAGGTGTGGAGCAGTGCAAACGGGGAGACCGAATTACAAACGCATGATTAAATAGACACTGAGCTTTTCAGTGCCTGGGATCGTCCAGGCTACCTCTAGGAAAGAGGCGCCTTTGGAAAGAACAGTAGTAGCCGCGCGTTCTTGGTCTCGTCGCAGAGGCTCGCCCAGGCGCTAGCTGTTACGGACGGACTGAAACCTGGCCAAGTTGACTGGAAAATCAAGAGTAGGTTCCTGCAAAAATGCAATATGGATTTAGCAGTCCCGGGGCAAAGTGCGAAGGAGAAATTCGTAACCTCGGTTTGTAATGAGTTGGTTCATACTGAAGATAAGACGGGATGACTTGTACAGGGTAAAGGGATTCATCAAGCACATTTTTCCAGGCGCCTTTCTGGGGAGGGAAAAGAAGCCATTTAAAAATGCATGGATCATTAGAAAGCATAATCATTTGGTACTTTAAAGGACTGATCTATTTCCTTGTCTGTGTTTTAACCAATTGATGTTGTTTGTCAGAACAAGCACTTGAGTCATTTTATAACCAAATGACTCGTTTAAAAAAATCCATAGGTGGTAACCTAGGAGGCACACTTATGTAGACTCCGGAAGGATAATTTTTTTTTTTTTTTTTTAAGTGCTGTAAAGCAGGATCAGTTGGCCCCTTTCTTTGGGATGGCTCTCTACTTCCTGTTGAAATGTTAATTCCATTGTTGGATGCCACAGCTGTGAGCATTACTCACGGGATCAACATTCTATTAACAAGTCTAATCTTCAGTCTGAGTCTATAGCACTACCTCCACCTTTTTGATACATATCATTTAGACTTGGCTGAAATTTCCAAAGTAAAGCTCTGGAAAAGATGAAATGTCAGTAACCAGTTTACATGGTACATTTCCATTTTTGTTTTGTTAAGGATTAAACTGAAGTTGAAGCTGAGAGCACAATGTTTTGTGTTCTTTATGAGGAAAAAAAATGTGTTTTAGTCTACATCTAAATCAGAAAAAGTGGAAGAATATGAACCAATTAGAGACATTTCTTTTTCCGGGGTATTCTGATAATTGTTTGGATTTTATTTTTCCTGGATACCTCATTTTGGTAGGCACAGTTTCAACTAAGGATATTTTGACACATACAGAGTCATTCTGCTCATAATGTGTACAGTAGGATACAGCGAACATCTCATTAAAGGACTGTTGTCTTTAGCTAAACAGGACAGCTGTTTTTACTTTTTCATCTTAGACAACTCAGAAACTATGTAATTGATATATTGAGTATTTATTCATATACTTCTTGCCATTTTAGAAATTCATTGCTTATGATCTCATGTTGAGTGGTAGCATGATTGGCTCCTACAATTGGCAAAACAGGGTGAAGGCTTACATATTTTATAAATTTCAGTGCTATTGTTGCTATATCTTCTGCTTGCTCTGTCAATGAGTTGTAAAGAGTTTTGTGGTAAACTCTGGTTGCTGGTGGAACTCCTTTTGGTGCATTTTTATCGCCAACCTAATAGTCATACTGCAGTACTAGTAATGGTAGTGGCAGTAGTAATAGAGCAGTGGCAATGGTAGTAAAACCAAAGCCTTCATTTGAGCAGTTACTAAATGACAGGCATTTGCTGTAGGGGCTTTACACATACTCACTTAATCTACCTAGCAACCCTAGAAGATATGTATTATGATCCCTGTTGTACTAGTAGGGAAACTGAGACACAGAGTGGTCGTATAACTTGCCAAGATTACAAATTTCCTCCTTAATTCTTGCTCTTATAACTATGCTGTTCTGTGGCTAAAGAGCTACTTTCCTCTTTGATTACCTCTAATCTATATCCTAAATTTCTGTTACTCTCTATCAGTCATTTATTAAAAACCTGATGTTGGCTTGACAGTGAGCCAAGTACAAAGGCTTTTCTTAGCCCTTTAAATTCTTTATCTTTGTTGAATACTTCAGGCTCTGAAAGCATGATGACCCAGGGCTTAGGCTGGTATTGTAGACTAATGTCCCCCACATAACAGCAGCACCATCATCTAGGGATCTTGTTAAAGTTTGAGGTGCTGCTGTTTTTCACACTGTCAACATGAGTGGAATTAAAAAAGTACTGGTCAGTGATTCTAGTCCCCCAGCCGCTTACATGTTCGTCATTGATTTGATGGTGGTAGATCTCTGCCCTCTGTGTGCCTTAGTTGCTTTATGTTTCAAGAATGAGAGTAGTCCTACTATCTCGTGGCTGTTCAGGAGCAAGGTGAAATGTTTATCATCTTGCTTTCTCAGAGTCTTTTCCTCTACTTAAAAACATGAAGATTATTACATGTGAACTTTATCCCCTCCGTACACCTCTCTTAATATTTACATCCTTTTCATTATACCAACCACCAGAGCAAAAGCTAACTCCCCTCCAAGGTGAGCCACCCTTTTATTGGCTTCCTACCCTATCTGTTGTGGAGTCTCCATCAATTACTCAGTTTATCTGATTGCACTAGGTCAGAGGGCAGGAGAATTACCTGTATTGTTCATTGTTATAGTCCCAGTGTTATCTTGTGGCACCAGGCAAATAGCAAGTGTTCAGCAAATGTGTGATTGAAAGTTTTCAACATCTTTGACATTAGGCCCATGTATATAATAACAGAGCTCTCCATCCATTCCATTTCTTTCTCTCCCTTCTCCTCCAATAAAAATAGTCCTTGTAGTGAGTATTTCACTAGCCTAGTCTCATTCAGTTATTAGTCTAAAGAAGTTAAGCGTCTGCTTCATTTTTGACCTCATCATTCTATTCCATCCCTCCTCCAGCCACCTAACATTCAACTTCTGTCTGAATGCACATCCATAGCTCAGACTCATCTGTTTATTAAATAAATGATCAGTCATTGACATATGTGTGGCCTACTATGTACTCTGCCTGTGTTAGGGGCCCTTACAGTAGGATAGGACTTTGCAAAGTGCAGAAATTTTGATAGGACATTCCCAGTAGCTGGTCCAGCTTTTGCAAAGGCATGGAGCTCTGAAAGGGTGATGATGTGTCTTGGGAGTAGAGAAATTCAGTGCATATAAAGCCTCTACTCTGGGCGATGTTTTCAGGGCAAGGACTACTTCTCCAAGTGTCATGGTCCACAAGCTATTTATTTTATTATTTAGGCAGTAACCCCTCCACCCCCTCATTGCTTGGCAGTCCATCAGTGAACCATGATTGACGTCTTGCTCAGCCCTGATCTAACCAGCATTTCTCAAACTTCTGATGTGTACCTGGGTCGGTCTTACAAGAAAATGTGGGGTGGGGCCTGAGATTTTGCATTTTGACAAGCTCCCCATGATGTCACTGCTGACCACACGGTGGGTGGGCAAAGATCTAAAGGCTGTTCCAAGAGCTTATAACATTAGAAATAATAGACACCTGTGAAGATGAAATGCCCACTGCAGTGGCACTAAGAAGCTTATAGAGGCATTAAAGATGTGAGGGGATACACTGATGTCATTTTTCTGAATGATGCAGAACTCTGCATTAGTTATGGAGGCAGATAGCACTGCTGCATCTGACGTGGAATCTATCTGAAAAGATCTCGACACAGACTCTGCTGACCACAGCAGAGTGGTGTTGGGCTTCCTCTTTGATTTGGAAGGTCGTTTTGAGGGAGATGCAGCAGAACCAGCTATCTGGCTGATTGAATAAGTGGTAAGAATAGGTTGGAGAGAAGGAGTAATATCTGCGGCTTGAGTGAACAGTGATGTCACCTATATGGGATAAGAAAAAGAGGAACAAGTTTTGGGGAGGTGACAGTGAGCTTACATTTGGACAGATTGTGTTTAAGGTACCTGAGGTGAATGAAAGTAAATATCCATTAGAAAGATTTAGGGGAAGCCGGGATGGCTCAGTGGGTTAAGTGCTCACTTTGCAGCCCCAGGGACCCAGGATTGAATCCTGGCTCTGGCCCATGCGGATCCATATGCTGAACTGGGGAGTGCCCCCAGTTCGGTTCTCACTGGGGAGAGACCCCGGCCCAGTTCCTGCCCTGTGCAGCTCCACACCCACCTGTGGAATGAAACTATGTAGAAAAACCGATGGTGTACAACTATGGAGACTGTTCTGGGCCCTCCCCCTTTCCTCTGTCTCTGTATCTCTCTCTCTCTCTCTCTCTCTGTCAAAAATAATAAAAATAAATCTTTAAAAAGAAAGATTTAAACCGCTGATGTCCAGCCTTTTGGCTTCCCTCGGCCACATTGGAAAAATTGTCTCGGACTACTCATAAAATACAGTAACATTAACAATAGCTGATGGGCTCAACAAAAAATGTCGCCAAGAAAAATTTCATGACATTTTAACAGTTTGTGTTGGGCCTCATTGAAAGCTGTCCTGGGCTGCAGGTTGGACATGCCTGATTTAAACAAAGGACTGGCTCTTTTTAGGAGAGAGGTGAAGATTAATGATAGTGAATTGAGAACTCCAAGGTTAACCAGGAGAAGTAGGTGGTACTAAAAGAGAAGGTGAAAACTTACTCTCGGGAATAGCAACATCTAGTTAGTTGACTAGCCGATGGATGATGAGGAGTGATGGGGATTGTAGGAGAACTAGAGAATGAGGTTGTTCTAGAAAGTGACAGAAAGCCAGGCCAGGGGGTCTTACCATTAGGAGATTACTAAGAACATTCATTCCTGAATCAATATCACAGTGGTGAGAGTAAAACTAGATTTTAATTGATTTAGGCATGAGCCTCAGGTAAGTGGAGAATGAGAAATGTACTGTGCACTTGCATTTGGTTTGACAGTGAAGCTTTGCATATATGGCCCTAATTCCAGGGAACAGTAGCAGACCCAGAGGAAGAGGTAGAAGCCAGCAGATAATGACTCTGAACTTCCAGCCATTTAGACCTAGAACCCTGTTCCTCATTTTCCTTGGTGGGCCCAGTTTCCTTGTACCTTAAATGTTGGGGTTCTTCAGTTTATGGCTTCAGTTGTCACTTATGTCCTTATAGGCTCCAGTCCGTTTGCTCGTCTATTTTCCCAAGCGTTGCCCATAATTTCAAACCACCCACTTGACCTCTCCACGTAGACATCCTACAGGCACCTGCAGTTGAACACATGTCAGCATACCACTGTGTCCGCTAACATTCAATGGCATTTTCCACCACCAGAATTCCCCGGTGGAAATCTGGGTATCTCACTGGTATCTTGCTTGACTCTTCCTCATCTTTCACCTGCTTATGTCCATTCAGTTTCTAAGTCACTTGTAAATTTATCTCTCTAGCCACTATTCCAACTTATACCTGTATCTCTTTAAATGATGGAAATGGCTTCCTCATTGCCATCTGATTCCATGAGCATTTCCCTGTGCTCTAGGCACTTCGTGATAATGGAGCATGTTCTAACACTTATCAAACATCCCTTTACTGTGATTACTTTCCCTCAACAGACTGGACATTTTATGAGGTCAAGGATTATCTTTGTTGTTCATTTCATTGTCATATATATGGTGCAGTGCATGCTAATTGAATAAGTGGGGAAAGGTGTACTAAAAAGGAATTGATGTTTGTGGGCTTGTGAAAAAGACCTAGAATGGTAAGGAACATTCGAAGTTCAAGAATAGGTACATCATGAAAGAGTTGAGCAGGGCTGGGCTCTGTCCTGTATAGGCCAGCTTTGTGTGTGTGAGCTCTTCCATACATTCAGTAACGGAATGAATTTATGAGGGCTGTCCAGAAAAAATCCAGTCATAAGTACCTCTATTTTTCATATTACATGGCTGGATACTTTCTGGACATCCCTTGTATACTACCACTCCAGTCTTTTTTTTTTTTAAGATTTATTTTATTGTTTAAGAGAGAGAGAGGATGGGGAGGGCCCAGAGCAGTTCCCATAGTTGTACATCATTAGTTGTGACATGGATTTGTTCCACACAGGTGGATGTAGGGTCACGGAGGGCAGGAACTGAACTGGGGACCTCCTGCACATTCACTTCCTAGTTATCCCAGCAGTTACCAGTTGTGCCACAGTTCAGCATACGGGTTTGCATGGGCCAGGGTCAGGAATAGAATCCTGGACCTTGTGATTGAGAGGCAAGTGCTTCACAGCTGAACTATCTATCCTGTCATCTCTTCTAGTCTTATTTTAATCTTTTGTTTGCAGCCTCTTCTCACTCTCTCCTTGCTTTTATCTTTCCTCTATGATACCCAAATCATTGTCATGTGTAATTAAATAAAGGCAAGAATTGAGACTGGAAACTTTGGATTTAGTTCATTTGGTGGCCAACAAGTAATGGCTGTAAACTTTAATTATTAAAGTAACCCAGAAAATAATTAAAATGTATCTAACTAAAATGAGCTTATGGCTTTATTTTACTGTCTTATTTATTTTATATTATTTAAGAAAATAAATCTAATATTCTAGTGTAATTGTTAGATTGGTGTTAGAATTAGATTGATTTGTATTAAGAGTGGTACTAACTAGAAGTAAGGATCAGTAGTTTTCCCTACTTTATTTTCTCCTTGGTTTCTTCAGTGGGGCTTAAATTGCAAGTGGTGGAGTGTGGGGGCGATGGAAGAGTGTCACCTTGGCATGGTGAAGTGATCTGTATGGTAAGCTGAACAGTTCATGGGTTGCTTTTCTGTTCTCTTGGAGCTCTATTAGTGGTATTTCTTTGTAATTTGTTCACTCTGTTGAATATATTCCTGTCTCCGTGTGAAAGAAAATGGGAAGAAAGTTGAAAATATTTCTGCATTTAGTGGCAAAATGATGAATTGGAGACATTTTATCTCTTATGTTTTCCCTCTGGTCTTCTGTAGCCTTTCTTCCCTCACGTTATTGACTGACACATTCTGGTTTCTAACAAAGAGTTAGCCCATTAGAGTTTAAGCCTTGAAGGCTTTAACTTGACTCAGCAGTATAGTTGATTTGCAGCTAACAAGCACCCGTGGGGATTGGTAGATGCTGGATGAATATAAGTGGATTCTCCATTAACTGGAATTCAAGCAACCAGCACAAAGTTTTGCTGGAGAGTCCACTGTATTTGCTGTTTATTTTACTTGGCTGAGTACTCTTAGAAGAAAAAAAAACTATTGCCTACTCTGTTGACAAAGGGAAGGAGATAATAGTTTATTTTTAGGGTAGGTGTGAGACCAATGGCATGATTTAGTTTGTCCTTTGATAGTTGGTGAGTAAAAGGATTAACAGTCTAATTAACCAGGATTTATACATACTGAGACTGCAAATTTCTTTGGAAGCTATTAGATCACTTTTATTCCTTTGAAGATATTTTATTAGTTGTAATAGGAATTACTTTGTTTTTATTTACTTCTAAGATAAAAATGTGTATAGATTTTAAGAAGGACCATTACGAGTCATGGTTACTTTTTCACTTTTCCATAGTGCAGTTGGTACGATATCTGTGAGTATAGGTTTCTCCAAAGGAAGGATGGTTTGGCTGCACAGATGAAATGCTATCAAGGAATCCCAAGGAATATTCAGAGACAGTGAACCAAATGTGTCCCACACCTTTGTTAAATTGTGAGAGTGACTCTAGCTGACCCTCCTCAGTCTCTCTGATTCCCCAGTGTGCAGAGTGCTTTGAACTCTTGAATACCAGATGATTTCCCTGGGGCTTTGTCTAATAAACCAGACAAAAACTTTCAAGTGTTTTGTTTCACATAGTTCTATAGTAAGAACTGAGAAGACTTTTTAACCTACTTGGTTGTACAATGTGAAATCTGATTCTTTTAGAATGAACTGGTAACTCTGGGCTAGAAAAGTGATCATAGTTTCTTTTTTTTTAAGACAATTTCACACGCATCTCATTTGAATCCACTCTCCTGACAGCCTTGGGGTAGGAAGAACACTTCATATTGTTTACATTTTCAGAATCAAGTCCCAAAGCAAAGTCCTAAATCTAAAAATTATGGCATTGGTTTAAACTGTGCTGTCCAGTAGAAATATAATGCAAGCCACATTATGTAATTAAAAATTTTGTGGTAGTCATATTTAAAAGTAAAAAGAGTGAAATCCATTTGAATATACATATTCACATTAACATTTTTATAAGTGAAAAAAATTTTTTTTTTATTTAAAAAAGTTTACCCCCCACAGCCTTTCTTAAACACACCTGCAGATGTTATGTGAGTGGTGGAATTCAGATGGAATTGGACCTCTCAGTCTCTTCTAGCCCCAGCAGGTTATACCTTGTAGGAATATTAAGACCAGAGTTATGAAACATTCTAGTACTTCAAGAAGAATATACAGGGTCTGGCAGAAGTGACACCCTTTTTTAGTAGTATAGTGTGCTTGAGTGTGATATTGTAATGTTACAGAATTACACAGTTATGATTTTGTAATAAAAGATTTGGTATAGATTACCAGCCCATTAAAAAAGGGTGTTACTTCTGCCAGACCCTGTATTTTGTTTAACGCAGTATATACAAAATATATCCACATGTGATAAAATTAATCAATGAAATTAAAAGGGTTTTTCATACAATATTTGACCTATAGCACATGTCACTTTGCACTAGCCACATTTCAAGTATTTGATAGCCATAAGTAGCTACCACCTACTCTTGGGCAGCATGGGTCTAGAACTTAAAAGCTTTAGTTCCATCGAGTCACCTTCCACTAACAAAAAAAGCATGGTTGTGGTGTGGCATCAAGATGGCTCTGTCAAATGGAACATGCCTTTGGTATATCTCAGGAGATTTTAACTCAAAACATAATTATTTGTATTACATAGAATTCCTATTGGCAACAAGCTAAATAAAGTCTCTTGTTTCTTTTTTACTTTCTTATAATCATCAGGGTACTTGTTACACATAAACAAAATTATATCATCTGTCCTTATTCCATAGTTATATGCATTGATATTTTATGTATAAAGCAGAAAAAAGATATATGCACAGAAATCACATTTTTAACTTGCCTATGGGGGAAATAAGTGCATTTATTGAGAGGTAGAAAATAAGGCTAGAACGGCTCCTGGTGATGGTTGCTAGGGAAATTTGAATTCACTTTGGGATATTAGAAAGGAATTAATGCCAAGATTGAGGCAATCAAGTTAGGCATGCTTACAACAGGGATGATTTTCTTATTGTAATCAACTCGTTATTAACTTTGGGATTTTCCCTAAAGAGATATTATCTTCTCATTTTGTAGTATGTCTATTTCTTTGCCTTTTTATTCTCTTTGATCTCATCTCTGTAAGTCATTTCACCTGAGTTTATTTTCTTTCTTTCTTTCATTTTGTGCTAAGTACTCAGTCACTGTTCCTGTCTCATGATAATTAAAGGAAGAGAAGCCGAGGTTTTTATGAGCTAGGAGGCAAAGGCAGATTTCTTAAAATGGAGCAGTACAGATCCTACTGAAGGTGATGGAAATATTCACCATGGCAACGGATCTGCTTTACCCATAATTCAAAATACCCTATTTGCATTTGTTTTGCCAGAGAATTCTAAAATTAGCATTTTTGTAATAGAGAACATGGGGAGGTCATATACTATGTAGATTGAAAAATGGCTGAGACATAATTTTGATCAGAACTGCAATTTGAATGCTTTCCTGAGATAAGTGTTTGTGTGTATGAGGGGAAGTGAGGAAGGGGTGGGTCCCAATCTAATTCAGCACACATTCATAGAATATCTGTCTACATGTGCACATTCTTAGCTCCCTTTGTCTGGCTTTCAATTATTATGTGTGTTTTCCTTGATTGTGATTTATAAATTATATATGAAATCTTTACACAGAACCTCCATCTCTGGATAAAGTTTGGGGGTAAATAAGTAACATGTACATTATGGGAAAGGTATTGAAATAGGTACTTCGGGAGATATGAGGAAGACACCATTCTGATACTCTCAGGAATCTCCAGTGTGAAAGAAGAGTCAGGCACTGGTCTCAGCCATGATACTTAGAGCACAGTGTGGCCAATTGCAACTCCCCACAAAGCCTTCACTGGATCAAATTAGGCCTGGGTCACCATTGGTGGCCTGATTGCCAAACCTAGTAGGTGTATTTCAGTGTCATTTATTTACATAACAGATTTGAGTTCTTCCTGTATGGAAGGCACTACTAAGTGTGAGGGATAAAAGATTAATAGATGTCTTCCCAACACAAGAGTTTATAGGAATGACAAGTATATAAGGTGACAATGAATTGTCACACTAGATACTGTTTATTTGAAAGGATCATACTATGTTGTGCTGGAACTGTTCTAATGCTTTACATGTATTATTTAATCCGTACAATGAAATAGGCATTATTACTCTTAATTTCCATTTTAAAGAAGAAAACATTTAAAACCTAAAAAGGTTAGAAACTTGGCTGTGGCCAAGCATTTAGAAAGCTCAGTTTGAATTTGAACCCAAACCTGAGTTTAGAGCCCACGTGTTAATGGGTAGAACTGCTTCCATAATGAGATACCATTTCAGAAATGTCTGTATTTGAAGGTGGACTGCAGAGAACTGCTGGTAACTGTCAGTTTGTGGGGGCGGGAGGAGATGGGTGTCAAGGCAAGGCTTCTTTGGATCTAAAATAGCTAATTCAGTTCAACATCTTTAATTTATGTTTGAGCCCTAAGGAAGCAATATGTCCAAAGTGATCAAGCTTTTCTTATGAAAAGCCTGACAGCGAATTCCTACTCTGGTATTTATTTCCCTGTTAAAAAGAAAAAGGTTTACCCAAACTCCTGAACCATGTGCTACCTAGAAATTTAGTAAAGGAGCAGAATAGTATAGATTCCCCTCTCCTCCACCACAGTGATTGGAATGGCGTCTAATAACATGCTGTGTTTTATAGTGATTTTTAAAACAAAATCTCTGTGCAGGGGTGTTTACTGGTGGACTGCTACTTACAAGATGAGTGTGGCTTGGGAGCCATGCTGCCTAGATTTGTATCTTGCTCCCCTTAGTAGCTTAGATACTTCTTGGTGTCTCTGTTCCTTCACTTTCCAATGGGAATCATAGTAGCACCTCCCTCAGAGTTGTTGAGAATTGAAAGAATTAATATTTATAAAGTATTTTGAAAAGTACCTGGCACATAAGTATTCAGTCACTGTTACTATTTATTGTTAAAATGATGGTTTCCATCTCAGTTTATTTCCTGGGCACCTACATATTGATTTCTCATAGGGGATAGAAAGCTGGGAATTTATATTAAAAAAGAAACTGCATAGAAAAGCAAATAAATATACTTAATGTCATTTCTCATTGTTATTAAGTTATCTGACTGTTATTTTCTTAGCACTAAGTACATATTAACATACTATACTGAGGAGAACGCAGGGGAGTAACAACAACTAAGCCTCTTAGACAGTGAACAATATAATTTCTACCTTCCTACATTTTCTTCAATCCCTGAGCAATATTAAAAGCCTACTTGGAGTGGTTAACTAGTATGAACATACTTAAAGTGTTTTTCTTTGTGCTTTCTAGAAATACTATTTAGGTGATACTTAAATATCGCTACCCCAGGCTACTTCCTGGTGAGAAGGAATTTGGCACAGGTTGGAATTAGCATCTGGTAAAGGGGGTGAAGGAGGGTGGGGCAAGAAGTGAGTGAAATAATATGGTGGTTGCCTTTTTTGCACAGATTTTTAAGAAATCACAGTGACTTGCTTGTTAACTCAAACATCTGTCAAACACACAACAAAATTATACTTGTTCCAATTAATCCCTTAAACATACTACTGGTAGGTCCTGGTTTTTCCATTTTGTTTCTTAACATTACTTTAGTGGATGATTTTTGGCTGTTATTGTTTTTATATGTAAGTTCTTTGAATTCTATGATCTAAACTCAACAATCTGATTGAACGTGTCCTCTATTTAAGTAGTAACCCTTATGATATTCTTTGACATTTCTCAAAAAAAAACTCAATAGCAAATAAATTCTTTATTAACAACTGACGTTGGGTCATCATAATATATACCCCTTTCCAAGAAACCAAAAAAATATGCAAGAGTTTTGGGATTAAATTTAAAATTTATTTTTACTTCTAATTTTTTTTTCTTTTTGTGAATGTCTTTGGAATGACTCCAGATATTCTGAGAAACCACACATCGGTGTGCCATATTTTTCAGCTTTATGTTGTCCTAGCGATAACTGAAAGAGACAAGCAACCTTTCTTCATCCATAGTTGTATTTTAGAAAATTCACAAATAAGTTTTTCTTAATGTCGTATTTCTATCATGTTAACATAACTGTATATAAAGTTGCATACATGTTACTTTCTTACCCGATCTGCTAACGTTCCTTGTAATGTGGATATTAAAGTAATAAGCGCGTGACAGGCCCCCTCAGCTCCCCCTGAGCTGGATCTCCTGTCTTGGGCTTTGTCGTTCCAGCCCTTTGCTTCCCTGGCTGCTCTTTCTCTCCTTGGCCCTCCTTCCCATGCTTTCCCACGAGGTCTGGGGGTCCTCTCTCCTATCACTACCCCTCTTTGCACCTTCTCTCTACTCAAAGCTCCCACCCTCCACCTGCAGGGTAGCAGTTTTCTCCAACCACAGGTGGCGGGTGGGGCTTACTAAATATGGCTTGGGACATACCCTCCAGAGACAAGGCCTGAGAACCTGTTCAGTGAGTGAAACTATGTGCTTATGGGTACGGGCATATCAACAACTACCTACAGTGTGGTGCTGTGTAGTAGAGAGGAGGAAGCAGTGAACACTGCCTGTGGGGATCAGGGAAAACTTGAGAGAGGATGTGAAAGGTAAGAGAGCCTTTGATAAATGGCCGGAGGTACTCTCAGTGGGAGAATGTGGAGCAAGGGAGAAAGTGGGCATGGCAGACCGGAAGCACACACAAACACCAGTGCTCTACAGATGGGGACTTAACTTTATCCCCTCAGGCTTCCTCGTTTCTTTGATTTCCTTGTGTGATTGGCCCCAGACCAGGACATTTCCACTATTCCATCTTGAATACATAAAGGTCTATTGTTACCTACTTTTTAGTCACATTACAACTTAATTTTTCTCCAGTATTTGAAACAGGCCATCTTTCATCTCTGGTAGATTCTCTTTTTCCCTTCTCTTATATGAAGGTATTTGTGCCTGTGAGATTTTTATTTATTTATTTAGCTAAGTGCATGAATTTTCACCTTGCAAAAGGAAACCAGTGACAATCAGGAAGCATGGTCAAAATCAAATGTGACATGCTCTGTAGGGGTGGGGGTGGGGTATAGGGTAGCAAAGACCTCACCTGTCACTGCTTGAATTCTACACTCAGATATGATTTGTAAAATTCCTGTGCATATCATCACTGGTCATACTTTTTTATATCCTGCTGGTATAGGTAAATACATGGAAAACATGTTTCAAAGCATTGCTTCTGTTTTCTTTCCTCAGTGAGAGTATAGCAGATAACCTTCCTTCATTCATGAAGTGTTTGCTGAATGCTAACTGATTTTCCTAACCTAAATTATTGGATATTGTTAAATTTGTCTTTCCATTCATAGCTTTTGTGTTTCTTCTCTGTTTTTTCTCTAAGGCTCTCCTCACTTAAAACATTACCGTACTAAAAGTTCTCACACATTCACTTCTCTGTCTCTTTTTTTAATCAACTACAAAGTTTCATAGCACTTAATCACTTCCTATGATTTTAAGATTGTTAGGAGGAAAAAAAATCTCTGAATACCATCCAGGTTAGCCTGTAGCTTAATCTTGAAAAACAAACTGAAGAAATCAAGGCAGCTTATCAGTTTCAAATATTGCCTGCCTTCTAAAGGAGTATTGCCTTCTGCTCTCTCCACTTCTCTAGTAGAAGCAGATCTAAGGCCTTAGTATGAGAGTGACAATACCAAAGATTAAAAAAATAGTCTGATGAGCTCATGTCATTTTAATGCTCAGAAGGCAGACTGGGCAGAAGAGAAACTACAGATCCAAGTGATTTGGAATTTGGAGATTAGAAAAAGCAAGCCGAAAACTGGGAGATGTTATTACAGTCCCTGCCAAAATGGGACACAATTCAGTGTGTTTATTTATATAACCCAGTGCTGAGCACTTATTAACTAGACCCTGCAAATACTGGTTGAGAAAGTGCTTCATATTTCATCACACTCTAAATATGTTTGAATAAAGTTGTAAGAAAATTTCTTATTTGATTTAGTTTTCAGACTGTGTTTGAACCTGCAAGTAGTTTGCAAGTTAAATTATCATTCAGTTTGCTTCATAAATAGAATTAGGCAGTATTGGGAAAGACTCCCTAGAGACATGCATGTGACAAAGTATCTGCCTTTTTTTTTTTATATTTTATATTTTATAGAGTATATTTATAGAGTAATTGTTTTATCTTCAGTGCATATTTATTTCTATTTTACTTTTGACAGATAGAGAGAGAGACAGAGACAGCTAGAGAACCAAACTGTGGGAACTCCCCAGTTCAGCATGTGGGTCCTGCCTGGGCCGGAGCCGGGATTCGATCCTCGGTCCTCGGGGCCTCAAAGCGAGCGCTCAACCCGCCGAGCCGTCCCGGCTTTTCCCGTGTCTGCCTTTTTGTCCTCACAATTTGTGGCTTGCAAACACCAACACTTGAAATCAACTGCTTTGTGCAGAGGCCCCTTCATTGTTGCTAGGAAACCTAGTAACTGTTTTGTATGATCTTGAGACTTTAATTCATTTGTAGTGTAACACAATAAAGAGCAGTTAGATGTTTTAAATATTTGTTGAAAAATTAATTAAAGCTAATTTAAAAATCTATTGAAAATTCTCTAACAGTATGTGCAGTAAGAAAGTTTCATTATAAAACAAATGAGCAATCAGCTTCCTTAAAAATCTCAGTTCTCAAAAAATAAGTTTAGTATGTATCTTTTCAGATTATTTTTATACCTATATACCTATTTTCTATGGTACTCTTAATATGAATGTAATTTTTATGTATCAAAGCATGATACTATCATGAAAACTAAGTTGCATTTTATGCTAATGACTATATAGAAGTACTGAGAGCATGGTTAGCCTTTGAATTTAGACACATTTAGCAATTTAACTTTTAAATTTTATTTTTATGAATAAAAATCCTTTAAAAAGCACAGTAAGCGGGATGTTTTGTTTTGTTTTTAGTAGCAAATTTTCATTCTTGTATATTACCTCCATATTTTTGGGTTATGTCTTCTTTTGGGAATTGATTTTTCATTCTGGATCATACTGAGATTGTTTTTGTTTTACTTAATACATAAAATGTTATTAATACACAGATAAATTAAATGCAGATGACAAATTGTAGTTGCTATAGAAAGAGGATCTTCAAGTAATAGGAACAACTTCTGGCAGACTAAAGCTTTTTCAGCATTTCTAAATTAGATCAAATTTATAATCTAGTCACCAGTTCTTTCAATGTGCAGGGTACTACAGTAGGAGATAAAGGTACCCACAATTTCTCCTAACCCTAATGTAGCTAGTGATTTAATGGTTAATCAGGACATGCATTTTTAAAAATTCGCTTAAAAGCACAAAGTAGTATGGGAAGAAGATAAGCTTGTCAGTGTCTAGAAGATTTGACAAATGCATGGAGCCTACCTTAGTCAATTTACAATAAAGTCTATAAAGGAAAAGAAATGCAAGATAGTATACTCATATACTAAGTCCAAATGTGTCATACAAGATAGTATATATGCTAGGGCCAAACTGGTAATACAGGTAGCAGAAAGCAAATTACTATGAACATTTGTAGAAGCTAGAGGGGTAGAAGAGTGCCTTGGTGAATGAGGTACGAATGGAACCAAGTTTATTAGAAATGATGGAAAGTATGTATTTGGAGGGTTTAGTTTTAATTTAGGAGAGACACTTGAGATTGTACACATACATATCAAATCATATAATTTAAACAGAAGTGTGGGCATGAAATGCAGATTGGAGAAGTGTGGACTTTTTGACAATATGTATTAGGTAGTCCATTTGGGCTGAATTGGTGGGTTTGGATAGTGTGTCATCTGTCTTTGCTGTTATAACAAGCCAACCCAAACTCTAGAGGCTTAAAATAAGAACAGTGTGTTATTTTAGTTCCTGATCCTATAGGTTGCCAGTTTAGCCTGAGATGGGAAGATCTTGATCCACTGCAGAGTTGGGTGTTGTGGGTCCAGGGTTGGGTCCAGGGCTGGGTGTTTTGGGGGTAGGGCTGGGTGTTGGGGGGGGGGGGTACGGCGGGGGGTT
>PVKE010006265.1:0-48206 GCA_004027555.1 Craseonycteris thonglongyai
CAAGGCCACTCTTCACAACTGTGGTTTGCAAACATTAAACCACCCTCCCTACTGTCCAGACCTGGCTCCGTCTGATTATTATTTGTTCCCAAGTAGGAAAAAAACAGCTTCAAGGGAAGAAATTTACAGATGAAATATGCAACTTCAGCATATTTTAAGGGCAAAAACAAAAATTTATTTTTGGGGGGGATGTGGAAACTATAGGTGCATTTTTTTTGAGGGTACAAATAAACTTATTAAGAGATCTGAAAAGTGCATTTCGGTTAAGGGTGAATATACTGAAAAGGAAAAATAATAAATAGGTTGTTTTTTTTACCCTGCTCCTTCATTCCACAAATTTATTGACCACCTTCTCTCTGTACAATGGTATTTAATCCTGAATTCTAAGATATCTCAGGAATTATTCATTTTTCCCTAATTATCTCTTATGTATCTTGAGGTATACATGTAAACTTATGTTTTCCTCTTGTTAATTTCTTTCATTATAGGGGTCTCTGCTAAGAATTCAGAAGGGTAGAGGGAAAATTATTTATCCTTCTCTACAGTACATTCATACTTACTGAACATGTTGCAGTAATAAAGAAAAAAATGAGAAGACTCTCTAGGTTCTACTATAAAGAATCCTTATGACATGTTAAAATAAAATAAAAGCATAGTGTATAACATGTATACTGCACGCTACTATTTGATTAAAAAAATAGGAAAAAATCCCAGGATTCCAGGATAGCTTAACAGGTTGAATGAGCTCTTGCCTTGCAACTGTGAGGTCTGGGGATCAAATCTCGGTCCTGGCCCATGCAAACTCATATGCTGAACTGTGGTGCAAGTGGTAACCACTGAGATGGCCAGGAAGGTTCTCACCTCCCATGCGGAGACCCCCAGTTGGGTTCCTGCCCCCACATCCATCTGTGTGGAAGGAAACTATGTCACAACTAATGACATACAACTATGGAGACTGCTCTCGGCCCTCCTTTCTTCTTTCTCTCTTTTTCTCTCACCTTCTCACAAACAATAAAATAAATTGGGAAAAAAAAAAAGAATAGAAGATCCCTATAAATATTTGCTTATGAATGCCTAGAAGAGTTCTGGCAAGATATCACAGAACTGGGTAACATTAGTTGCCCCTGGGGAAAGGAAATGAATGCCTCAGGGGCAAGAGTGAGAGGCCTTCCTCTAGCATTCTTCTGCATCTTTTGAGTTTTTAATCATGGGACAATATCTACATATTTAAAAAATTTTTATTTTAAAAATGTTAGACCAAAAATAAATATAAAACATACTCACAGAATGGGCAAACAATAAAAACTGCAAAATACTTCTAAGTTCATAAGTTTAGTTTAAAAAATTTCTTAGCAATCCCCCTTAAGGGTATTTACCCCCCAAATTTGAAAACATCAATCCATAAAAACATAAGCACCCCAATGTTCATTGCAGTACTGTTCACAGTGGCCAAGTCAGGAAACAACCAAAGTACCCCTTGATAGTTGACTGGATAAAGAAGTTGTGGTACATTTATACAAAGGAATATTACTCAGCGATAAGAAAGGATGAAGTACTGCTATTTGCAACAACATGGATGGAACTTGAGGTCATCATGCTAAGCAAAATAAGACAGACAGAAAAAGCTAAGAACCATACGATTTCATTCGTATGTGGAATATAAAACTAAAAGTAACAAAGAAACAAAAACTATGAACACAGTTAATAGTTTAGTGGTACCTGCGGGTAAGGGGGAGGGAGTGGGTGAGGAGGGAGGGGGAGCCAAATACATGGTGATGGAAAGAAAGCTGATTCTGGGTGGTGAACACATATTGTAACACATAGACGAAGTACTATAGAATTGTACACCTGGAACCTATGTAATTTTTACTAACCAATGTCACCCCAATAAATTTAACAATAAAAAATTTAAAAAATATATAAAATGCCTTAAAATACCAACAATAAGTTGAATTGACATTAAAACCCACCTATAGTTTCCACATCCAATGGCCAGGGCTGAGCAGAACATTAAGCCTTTCTGTTTGAAGTGCATAAACATACTGAAGATTTTATATTTCTAATGTGATTAGAACTAGCTGTCTTCTATTGAAGTTCTCTGTATGTCTTTTTTTGGGTGGGGGCAGTGGTCAAAGAGACATATATTGTGGATTAATAGCACAAACCACAACCATATAATTATTAGAAAATAACAGTACAATTAAGGAACTTCCTGGTCATGAAGACAGTTATGAAAACCTTACATTTAGACAGATGTCCTACCGCCCATTCAAAAAAGCTGGCTTTTATTGTCTTTACTGCTGTTTGCTCAGAAAAAAGTTTTCATTATGAAAATCAGGAAACACAAAGTCATTCTGAAATTTCAGACATCTTAAAATTATTAGGTAAATTTTAAAGCTTTAAGATGATCAGAAGAGCAAATAGCACGGTTCACATGTTGAAAATTGCCATTGGAATGTAATGTTTTTCTTCTTTTCAGTTTGGGATCCAGTTTAGGATTTTTTTTTTTTTCTATGTTCTACTACACAGTAAGCACCCCCAAGGGCCCAGAGAGACCTCAGCAAAAGCAAAACCATCTGTCTCTGTTCATTAAAATACGACAGAAACCAGCTGAATTACTCCTGCCCCAAACACAGACCCCACCATCTGCCCAGGGTCCTGGGACCAGCCCCCAGGGAAGCCCCCTTCTTATGCCTGACCACCTCCACTTCCGTCTGCCCCCAACCAGATTTTCACTCTATCACAGCACTATGCTAATTTGGAAAAGTAAGAGTGGTTCATCTTATAACAAAATCTTGCTAATCTGGCTCTTACTTCTGAGCTTCTTATCAAAGAAACCCAAGTGACCAAGGAGGGTAAATTCATGTGACACCTTCTCACCTTACTTTCAAACCTACTCAGTGAATACTTTGCGGTCATAAAAAATGAATAGGAACACTCTTTATGTCCCGATATGGGACAGTCTTCTTTACAAATAAGGTATTTCCTATTTCATGTTTTATGTTAATTCCAGTTGAATTTTGTATCCTATTGTATATGTCCATTTAAAGAAAAATATAAAGAAACACCACTTCCACTCTTCCACCTCCCCACCTTCATCCTCATGTAAAGTTGACAACCCAGAAGATATACTGAGTTCTGTGTTTTCCAATAGCCCTCTTGGCATTGTCCTTGCACATGTGTGGCCCAGTTTGAGAAATGGCCTATTGCCAACAAGGATCTCAATTCCATCCTATGACAATTATTGCCTTCGTAACATTCTTCTTCCAATGTTTTCTACCCTCTTATTCTTATCTATACACAAATTCTCCCCTTTCCAGATAAACTTCTGTCATTCTCTTCAATACCCACCCCTAAGATTTCTGAATACACAATTCTGCTGTGAACAAAACCAGAAACCTTTCTCAAGTCCCTTTGCAAATAAAGCTCTCAAAAACTTCCCCACAGAGATTTGGGCTGTTTTCGGTTACATTACAGAAGGAAGGCCGTCCTCCTCACCCGCTGTGGTTTGTCTAAATTTCTATTCCATCACCAAGCAATTTTTTCCTCTGTAGTAGCACAACTGCCTCTCCTCGAATGTTACCCTTGTTCCTAAAATCCCCTCGGGAGGACGACCTCCTTTCTGTCTTCTTCCATGACGTCCTTCTCTGGTTCTTGCCCTCCTCTGTAGAGATATTAATCTTACCAGCATTACGTAAAGTATATTTAAATATTTTCTCATTCCTCCCAGCCCACTTCTGTATTTTCCCTCATAAGACCAAACTCATTATCTTCAGATCTTCCTGAAGCTGTATGGGCCCTAACCTCAACCCCAGGAAATATGTATGTACCTCCCATGGAGTCCCTTGGAAATCCTTGCATTCCTGAAGATTGGCAAAGAGAGGGCTGCTAGGGACTTCTATAAGGATTTGCCTCCTGGTTTCACCAGGATTCCCTTCTGCCTGGTCTTCTGGTCTTGTTTTCTATTTTCAAAGTCCTGTTACTTTAAAGGAAGCCTGTTTAATGTCCTGCTCCTCACTGAAGCCTTTGTGCTATGTGGTTTGTTATGTGGGCTACCAGCCTGGGGACTCTGCATGCACTGACAAATAACAAGGGGCTGGCCCATAGGCTGGGCTGGGAGTAAGGTGACCAGATTTTAACATTAAAGCGGGACACCATTGACGGGGGAGGGGGGGGCGGGGGGAGGTGTTCTTGATTAAAAATTTGGTCTATCTCCCGCCGTTCCCTAGCTTGTCGTGCATTCTTTCCAAAAATCAGGACTTTTTTAAAACGTCGTGGGATGCAGGACAAATTGTTAAAAATCAGGATTGTCCCACCAAAAGTGGGACGTCTGGTCACCTTAGAGGGTGACATGAGTGAAGCGAGATTTAAGGCGACTCATGCACATTCAGGGTCTTTTATTTAAAATGCTGTCCTTGTTCAACATTTTGATATTTTGTTTGCCATAAAGTTTTACACATTAATTTTGAGTTTTTACAACACTGAATTATATTATTTGTCTTGATTACTGAATTTTTGGACATTCCTTTAAATTTTGTATTTGAGGTGAATGCCTAATTCCGCTTACCCTGGTCTGGGTCTCTCACGTGGGTCTATCTCAGGGACCAAGCCAGCTTCATGAGCTTGTGATCTGTGCAGTCAGTCACACAGGATTCCAAGCTCGGTTTAATGCCCCACGGTCTTGAAATTCTTAGTGATTTTTGAGGAAAAGACCCTGCGTGGTCCTTTTGCAATGGGCTCCGCACACCAGATTGTCCTCATAGCCAAGTAAATTTAAAATCGAATAGAGAATCAAGCCTTGTGTTTTCTTTCTCTTCAGGGAAAATTACAGTTGCTGCTTTCATTCTACAGCTTTCTTGGTTCATTTTGTCATTCATTTCATTTAAAGCAACAACTGGGCTCTGTCCTCACAATGCTTCCTGGTGTTGCCTCCTATTAGAAACATTGGCCTTTCAGCTACTTTCTGGGGAGAAAATACACACTGCTTCTCCCTGGAACTATGTCTGGGAGACTGGCTTGGTTCTGTGATTCATCAGAAATAAGAAAAACAAACACTGTAAATGGAGAACTTGAAAAACAGGTGGGCACCATCTCCCTACCCGAGAGAATGGATTTAAAAGGAAATTTGTTTATGGGATGAGGTTTTAAAAGGCGACCTGGAGAATTTAGCAAAGATGTAAATAAACAACTCGTCCTTGGATTGCATTAGGCTTCAGAATAAATATATTAACCAGCTTCAGTCAAAGTCTGCCTTGAGTCTGACCTTGACAAGACCCAGTGGCTAGTGCTGTCACAATCCCTCCCCCCCTAAACATCACACAGTTTTTTCTAAAGCAAGGCTACCTCAAAACAGGCATCCCGGCTTCCCTCCCACGAAGTGAAGGTAAGCAGAGGCCTATCGTGTTTCTCCTGGAGCGGTCAGGAGACACCAGCCTTGTTTTCTTACAGCACAGTCAGTCGTAGATACAAACACAAGTCTACTACCTACCAGGGGCAATGAATTGCTGTGTCGGCTGCGAACAGCTTAGGTCTGTGCAGAAACAAGCTGAGACGTTTAGCCCCGGCCACCAAAAAACGTGCCAGACAATGTAGCGCCGGCAGAAGGAAAAGGGACGTGCTCCAAGGCCCTCCCCCTAGGTGGCCAGCACCCATGTCTTCTGGGCAAGGAAGTCTGGATGTTCCCCGCCCTAACATCTTCTTCTTCCTTTGTCTGCCTCCCAGTCCATACCGAGCCTCCTCTGAGAATTTATGAAGCATTTGCACAGCATGATTGAAATTATTATTTCACATATATAAATACCTTACTACAGTACATAGACCACACAGAAAACATACAGCTCATACCAAGGCAATTAAAGTATTACTAAAAAAAGGTGGTTAAGAACAGCCTTTCATAGGACTTGGATGGAATTCTAAGAATTTTTAAAAACTCTTGCCTCCCCCATCTTTTGGCAGGCTAAACCAATTGCATTAAAAAAATCATTCCCGATTTTCTGAAAATGGCTACTAAATCACATATATGTTACTATGTCCTGGAGCAACAACATTCATTCTATAATAAAAAAATACTACAATATTCTTCGGTTAGGGTTGAGAAAGAAGAACTTTTTAAAAATAAGGTTCTCCTTTGGAGAAATCACTATGCTAGATGTTTTATAAATGTCATATTATGTAAGTTCCACAAAATTCCTACACAATAACATGATGATTCTTATTTTATAGACAGAGAAACCACATCTCAGAAAAGTGAAGTTTACAGGTGGCAAGTGTAGAGCAGGCTTCGCACAGAGGTCTGTTTGATTTTTAAAAGTGTGTGTTCTTTCTTTTGTGTTATGCTACTCTATTTATTTATTCATTTTTGTGTTTGACTTTATATTGTTATGGGGGTGGGGGGAAGGACCCTTCACATTTCCACCTTTTTATTCTCTAGCAAGGGCCCTGGAATGTATACTGCAGGAGAGCTACCCTCATCTGAAAACTTTAGGTTAGATAAAGTTGTCAAGGAATCTACCCAGTAGCCTCAGGCATTTCAAACAAAGCAGTCTTTCTTCAGAAATGCATACAGTAACAGTTGTTAACCTTCATTTACCATAAGCCAGGAACTGTTCTGGACCCTTTCTATATTGTTCCATTTCATCTTCTCATTGGTACTTGAGGTACACCAATAGCCACTACTATTATTCTTCCTGGTTTATATACAAATGAGGAAACAGGTTTAGAGGGGAGCAGAGCCAGGCTGAAAGCAACCAGCCCACTCTGAAGCCTGCACTCAGGACCCCTGAGTGGATGCATGCGCTTGTCTACGTCAGAGAGGGCAGACTTTAAGGAGACCTGGCCTCTTCCAAATCGAGACAAGCGACAGCAAAAGTCAGTGAGGCCATGGCCACTAAAGAAAAAAATTGGATGGTTGAGATCTTCCCAGGACAGGGTGAAGAAAAAATATTTTTGCTTCAAACAGGGACTGATGAGGAAAAATACTGAATTTTAAAAAATGGGAAGGAGAGACATATCCACCTGAGCGGTAGCTGGCTATACCATTAGTGCCAGAAAAAGTCTGAAAGTTACCAAAGAAGGGATTTGAAACTTAGTGACTTCAGGGCCCAGCTGTAATACCACTGTGAATTATTTCATGATGAACATTTCTGTCCATAACTCTTTCTATCTCTGATTGGTTCTGAATCTAACCTAAAAAGAAAGAAGGAAGGAAGGAAGGAAGGAAGGAAGGAAGGAAGGAAGGAAGGAAGGAAGGGAGAGAGAGAAAGAGCGAGAGGAAGAGAGAGAGAAAGGAAGGAAGGAAGGAAGATGGGGAGTAAAGGCTCTCCATTAAAACATTGCATATTCCTACTAGCACTACATGTATATAGATGTTCAACTGCATTCAAGTTTAGTTTTTTTGTTTGTTTTTTTGTTTTTTTAGAGCAGGGGTCTCCAAACTTTTCAGCCCATGGGCCGCATTAACTATCAAACAGCAGTTTGGGGGCCGACTACACACTCAAGGTCCAAATAAAAAAGAATCAAAACATAGATGTTGTTTTTGATTATTTATTTAATATTATTTTATTCAGATAAAAAGGTCTCCACGGGCCGAATGAGAGGGCCCAATGCGGCCCACGGGCTATAGTTTGGAGACCCCTGCTTTAGAGGGTCAACATTTTCATGCCAATTACTACTGAATCTGCCCCAGCCAATGTAGGATAACAGTCAAGAGTGTGAGCTCAGAAATCAGACTGCCGGAGTGTGAACCCTGGCTCTGCCATTTGCTAAACTATACAGCACACTTCCTTCAATGAAGACATGGGCATGATAAATACTCATGTTTGTTGGGAGGGTTAAATTATGGTAATATTTGTTAAATACTTTGCACAGTGCCAGACAAAGTAGCATCTAATAACAGTCAGGTATTACTGTTCTTTTTCTTTTTTAAAGATTTATTTTATTTGTTTTTGACAGAGACAGAGAGAGACAGATGCAGAGAGAGACAGAGAGAAGGGGGAGTGACCAGAGTAGTCTCCATAGTTGCACATCATCAGTTTTTCAACATGGTTTTGTTCCACACAGGTGGGAGGGGGCTGTGCAGGGCGGGTATTGGGCTGGGGGCCTCCTGCATGGGAGGCACACCCCCTCAGGCCAGGGCCAAACCTGGGGGCAAGAACCGAACTGGGGGCCTCCGGTATGGGAAGCACACCCTAGTTCAGCATATGGTTCTGCACGGGCCGGGGCCGGCATTCGATCCTTAGTCCCCAGGGCTACAAAGCAAGTGCTTAACCCACTGAGCCATCCCGGCTTCCCCAGATATAACTGTTCTTATTTTTGTGATTGATATAATTATTTAATTTGGATATAATAGATAATACAGTTCCTCAGCTCTATTATTGCTTGTCTGCAGTGAATGAAAAAGGGGTGATAGCTTGCTAAACTTTTTGATTTAATTAATAGGAGGTGTCAGATTTTTTTTTTTTTAAGATTTATTTTACTGATTTTTGACAGAGAGAATCAGAGACAGAGAGAGACAGAGAGAAGGGGGAGGGCCCAGAGCAGTCTCCATAGTTGACATTAGTTTTCCATATAGTTTCACTCCACAGGTGGGCCCTGGCTGCGCAGGGCAGGAACTGGGCTGGGAGCCTCCTACATAGGTCCCGGCAAGAACTGAACTAGGGGCACACCCCAGTTCAGCATGTGGGTCCGCATGGGCCGGGGCAGGGATTCGATCCTCGGTCCTCAGGGCTTCAAAGTGAGCGCTTTACCCGCTGAGGCATCCCGGCTTTCCCAGAGGTGTCAGGTTTTGTTTAATAGAAATACCAGAACCAAGGGGGGCATTGTTTAATAATTTCAAGCACCTTCCTCTATGACTTCTGAAAATTAAGAACCAAATGGACGCAACCAGCCTTTCAAACTGTTTGATTTGTTTTAAGGGGGAACTTTATACCTAAAAGCTAGTGAAATATTAAAATTATAAGACAGTGGTGCTCTTGTTTTGTAGACTTAAGTCTTTTACTTCCCTTTAAGAAAGCAAAGATTTTGCCTTGTTTGCTTGTTTGTTTTAGCCTACTGAGGTGTGGCTAAGATGCAGCTACCATGCTGGATTCTAACAAGGCTAAATTGAAATCACCAACACAACCAAAAGTGTAGATTTGGGGGATAGGAGATGTTCATGATAAGGGTGACATTCTTCCAGGCTTCTGAATTGTGTAGCAAAATAAACATGTGGCAGGACATCAGGTACCTGAAATTCCAGCATGGTCTTCCCCATATTGGACTCCAACATGTAGTGATAGGCTCCAACACTGGTGCTGGGGTCATCTGCGTCATCCAAAGTGCCCTTGGGAAGGAAGCGAAACAGGAAATACTATGGGTTTTTCCTCCTCTTCTTTGGATGGTCACAAATTAAAACTGGCCCCACAGCAATCTTTCTATGTTATCCTAACCCTTCAGGTGGTTCGACAACCAAGGCCTCAGTGGATTTGAGATGAAATCCTTAAGTTTACAAATGAGACTTTGTAATCAATGTGAATTTGACTGTTGATTAGAATGTTAACTGGTTACATGCTCACTAAAATAATAATTATCCCAAACAGTAGGAATTCCTGTATCCTTGCACAGGGTTTCTGTTGATGGTGGCGTTAATGTCTGAGTGGTTGCTCTCTGAGGCTGCCTTCATGTTAGGCTGACCAGAGATACTGTTTGAAATGAAGTACCACTGTTTTCTGTCCCATTTAAAATGGTACGCCTGGCTAGCCTACTCATGTGTTACTAAAATGTTGAAGTGAGGACCTTGTTCTGATACCAATGATAATCAGGCAAGATGATGTAATTGAAAAAGATAGAATTCTCAAGTTGTAATGGCCAATCATAATTTATTTTTATGATTCTCTTTTTAAAACATACTCATTTAACTTACTCATTGTCACTGAAAACTTGATTTTGTAGAACAAAATAAGACATTTTTAAGAGTTCTGTATCACCAGAATTTAGATTGAAATATTGCTAGCTTTGTAGGTGTAAAACCAAATACTATTTGGAGATTTTTTTTTTAATATGGAAGCTAAACAAATAAAAGAATTAGCAAAATGACCTAAGAGCAATATTTGTTATTTATGGATTACCTTAAGTTACCTTAAGACCTAAGCAAATATTCTGAATATTCAGACTTCCTTTTCTGTGTTTCATATTTAAATATCTCTCTACATGGATTCTGAGTCAAGCTACTTGACCAATAGGTTTGATTTGGGAAGGCATTTAGCTTTATACCAAAAGTTTTTCCATCTATAGTTACCACCTTCAAAGAAATTGACATAATAGTTCTAATGTAATCTGCCAACTCCCTTTTGAACAGTGTGCAAAAAATTATGTCAACCCCCATGGAAAGTCAAACAGGTACCAAAAAATGGTATAATTATGCACAGTCCAGCAAAGTATGTGCAGTTTTTTACCTATCAAAAAATTAACCAATGGAAAAAACACGAACTATAGTTGACTTGGTTTCAGGAAAAGCACATTTGAGAATTACATTATTCTTCTCATTTCATCATCTATCATTGACAGGAATTTTGTAGGCCACCATGCTATTGACTTTGTGACTGGTGGTACTGAATGAACCAAGACAGATTTGCACAGAATTGGTAACAAACTGTGGTCCCAACTCTTCCCATTTTTCAGATACAACCAAATCTTTGTCTGTATTAATCAGTGGAACTCATGAACAAGAAACTTCCAACAGTGGCAGAAATGTCTTTCTGATCTATCTGATCACTAAACAGACTTCATCTTTAATAGCTTCCTGAGACTTTTCTCCATACACTGTCATGTTGGGCAGTCTCATCACACTCAGTACCAAACTGCCATCTTTTTTTTTTTTTTTTTTAATTGTTTTTGACAGAGAGAGAGAGAGAGAGAGAGAGAGAGAGAGAGAGAGAGAGAGAGAGAGAGAGATACAGAGACAGAACTGAACTGGGGGAGCTCCCAGTTCAGCATATGGTTCCGCATGGGCTGGGGCTGGGATTCGGTCCTTGGTCCCTGGTGCTGCAAAATGAGCACTTAACCCACTGAGCCATCCCGGCTTCCCCAAACTGCCATCTTTTAAGGACGTCACCACTTTCAATATTTGAGATGACTACCACCAGTTTCTGAATTGAACACTTTATTACCAATCTTTTAGTTGTTTCACAACATTTGGGTATTTCATGAGCTCAAGATGAGTAGTTCCAAGCAAGGTGAGTCCATATTTCCACACTGAAGTAAACATTGCAGGTGGACATGTGTGCCGTGATGATATAAAATCCTGTTGATGCCAAATGAGAAGAATTTGGCCACGGGTTTGGTGCTCTTGTGCAGGGTGATGCCTTGCTCCTAGGAGAGCTGCAGGACAACGGCCAGGCTCACAGACAAGGCTTACCCACTCACAGATGGTGACCATATGGCTCACGCAGCTCCTGCCATCTTAGGCTGGCCTGTGTCAGACACCCCAAGATCTCCTCATTGTCAGCAGCCTGGAGGTGACTTTATTCTGCTCACATCCCCAACTCTGGGGGAGGAATTGACTTTGCTCTGCCCTCAAGGTTTTCTGGCTGGTCACTTTCACTTCCACTGGATCTTGTAGTCAGAAATCTAGAGGGGTGCTGACATGGTAAGAATCCTGACCTTAGGCTGACCAGTGTCAGACACCCCAGCGTCTCCTCATCTCCAGCAGCTTGGAGGAGAAGCACGAGGTTACAGCCAGTATGTTTATTCTGCTCACAGCATCAACTCTGAAGGCGAAATGAACTCTCCTCAACCCTCAAGATTCTTCTGGCTGGTTTGTTGTTTCCATGGTGGTCCATCAGTGGCACCTCCTAGAGGATCCTAAGGTGAATTGACTGCCTCAGCATAATGGTGCCCTCACGAAGCCACCAGACTCCTCTCTTTCGGGCCTCCTAAAAATGCAGAGGCAAAATTGACCTGCACCAGAAGCCAGCTCCTTACTGCTATAATTCCTAATGTGAGTTTTTCATAATATGCTGGTGTTCGGCCTGGAGACATGGATCTTGATTTATATTTTTTCACTTCTGGACCATTTAATCTTTAGCAAACAAGGTAGGTAAGTGATGGGTAGAAATAAAATTCTCCTTCAATTTTAGCAGTAAGAGAGCTAAACTCTAGATTGGTACTGGGGCCTGCCCTTCACTATCTCATGGTCTTGGATTCCTGGGAAGGTGGGCAATGACTTTGTGATACTGAACATACAACTGCCAGCATCAGATAGCAGCAAATTTATAGCTTTTAAATGCAATAACATTAACACACCACTGCTGAAATATTTATGTTGGCTTTTTAAATATCCCAGAGGAAATCCATCCAGAAGCCTGCAAATCTTATATATTCTCTTTCCTTAGAAACTTCTATGAAAAAATGATAAATTACCTTTACACTGAGGGCCCCTCCCCACTCCTGAGTAAAAGCCACACATAGAAATCAGGCACTATTTTCCCAACTTCTCTTGCTCAAAGGCACTTGAAATTTACGGGGTGGGATAACAAAGGCTTTCTTTCATCTTCACAGTCGATATAAAACAGAGGTTCCTGACACCTCCAAGCCAGGTCAACCGCTTTCTCTGCCCCTTCCCTTATCTCTTCTGTGCACGATAAGAGCATTTATGAGAGAAAAAAGGAGCAAAAAGGTAATTGCTGGTGTGATGTTTCCTTTCCTTCACTATTAGCAGCTTCTCCAGAATGAAAGAAACTTTACAGTCAGATTAAGGGAATCAGAGAATGAAAATCTCAGATGGGGTTTATCCCTGCTAAAGACACACCAAGAGTTTATTGATCCCTTTGGTAATGCCAAGTTTCTGCCCTTGGAGGTCACACAGGCAGATACCTTCCACAGTGGGGGACCCAAGGCTTCCTCTATGGTTTATAGTTTAGAGGTAACAAGGACTAGGAGCTCCAAATAATTTATGGGACAAATCATCAACCCCTGGATTGCTGAGAAAACATCCTATCTAAAGTACAAAGACAAAGGTTTTTGCTCCTAAAGCACTTTGAATTTAGTTATGTCCATTACAAAATTTTTCAAAGCTCTCTGAAAGAAGTAACTGACATTAAGTATGATAATTCTAATAGTTAAATATTGGGTGTATAGCTTTTTCTATATGTAAGCAGTGAGCATTTCCTTAAAACTACAGATTGGGGGAGGCCGAGATGGCTCAGCGAGTTAAGAGCTCACTTTGCAGCCCTGGGTACCAAAGATCGAATCCCAGTCCCGGCCCGTGCGGATCCACATGCTGAACTGGGGTGTGCTTCCCATGTGGAGGCCCCCAGCCCAGTTTCCACCCTGTGTGGCCTCCACCCACCTGTATAGAACGAAAGCTGATGATGTATAGCTGTGGAGACTGCTCTGGCCCCCTCCCCTTCTCTTTTGTCTCTCTCTGTCATAAACAAAAAAATAAATCTTAAACAAAAAAATACAGATTGTACCACCCTACACTGGCTGGGGAATTGGCACTTTTAATAAGCACTTCAGAAAATTTCTTTTATTTTTTTATTTTTATATATTTATTTATTTTTAGAGAAGGTGTGGGTGTACATGTGTGTGTATGAGAGAAAAAGAGAGAGAGAGAGAGAGAGATGGGAGAAGGCCCCAGAGCAGTCTCCATAGTTGTACAACATTATTTGTGACATGGTTTCATTCCACACAAGTGGATGTGGGGCTGCATGGGATAGGAACCAAACCGTGGGCCTCCTGCATGGGAGGTGAGAACCCTCCCTGCTAAATCATCCCTGTGGTTACCAGTTCAGCACCCGGGGTTTGCACTGGCAAAGGCTGAGAATCAAATCCCAGACCTAGTAATTGCAAGGGAAGTGCTCAGCTGTTGAGTTATGTGGCATTCCCCAGATAATTTGAAAGATTAGACAAGTTTAGGGAAAAAATAAGCTAGTTTATCTCTAGATTAAAGCAGTATTCAGTTGCATGTGTTCTCAGGTTCTAAAAGAACCAGTGCTCTTCAAACAGCAAACATTCAAATTAACAAATCAAGGTGGATCAAATTCTCTACCTTGATTTAAAGCTTGATTAATTGAGATCCAGAGAAGATAAAGAATATTACTGAGATGAGGAATAGGGAGCCAGCTCCAGTTTTGTAATTTCAAGTCCAAGTGCTCTTTTTTGCTGAAAATCAATGATTTAATGGGTGAGAATTAAACCTGCACCATTCTTAAAGACTGTGCTCACTTTAGCACCTTGCAAGATTCAAATGACACAGTGTAGCCAGCCCCTCCCTTCCCTGGCGGCTACTCACGCTGGTGGAGGCCACTGCCTCCTGCACACTCTCCATAATGAATTCCTTAGTGATCCTGCGCGAGGGCAGCTCATTGAACAGGGAGTTGATTAAGGCCACTTTAGCTGCATCCCGTCGGGCCTCAGCTCTACTTAAGCAGCACTTAAGAAGGGAAGGAGAAAAGGAGTCAGTACAGGATTTGTTAGAGCATCTCACCATTTTGTCCCTACGCCAGTGGGTCTCTAGACATTTCTATTCATACGTTTACTATTTGTACCTATTCTTTCATACCCAATGCCAATCCCCTGAAGATCATATAGATTTTCTTTCAGCCCTAGATCCCACAGAAATGTCTTGGTTGGTCTTCACATGACTTTTGTCTTATTTCATGGTCATTGAACATTTACTATGTACTGGAGACTTTGAATACTCTGCTAATAAATAATAACAAAAATAATAATGGCTACTATTGTGTGTTAGGTGATTATATTCACTATCAGGACCTTCCTCAAATCTTCATTTCAGAAGAAAAAATGTAAGGGAAGAAAGAAACAGGGAGATACATTTAACACAATAATTCAAGAGCACAGGTTCAGGAGTCAGACTGCTTGTATAGTATGCATAACCCAGTGATATTAAAATATATTAATACCTGAACTTCAGAAGGATAATTGGCCATTAATTTCAGATACTCTTTTGCTTGACATCGTTTTAGCTTGAACATAAGATATACTTATTATTCCTTGGAAAATCACTGCCTCATTAAAAAGCAAACACAGTTAAGAGCAGCTCATTTTAATGGGAATTTTCTTCATAAATTCTGTAAAAGAGGGGAACCCAGAATGGCTCATCGGGTTAAGTGCTTACTTTGCAGTTCTGGGGGCTGAGGATCAAATCATTGCCCTGACCTGTGCGAACCCATATGCTGAACTGGGGTGCGCTTCCCATGCAGGATGCCCCCAGTTTGCCCCCCCCCCTTTCCCCGTTCAGCCCCTGGCTCAAGGGGGCATGCCTCACATGGGAGAAGCCCAGTTCCAGCCCTGCCCACCTGTGTGGAATAAAATCTTGTTGAAAAACAAGTGACATACAACTATGGAGACTGCTCTGGGCCCTCCCCCTTCTCTCTGTCTCTCTCTGTCTCTGTCTCTGTCAAAGACAATAAAATAAATCTTTAAAAAAAATTTAAATATGTCTATAATAGAGCCATTGGGATTTTAGAATTTAGAGAACTAGATTCAGATCTGGGCACTTTCATGAAACGTTATGTAACTTTCTATCTAAATAATAGAGTTTTGAATCGTCTTTCATAGAGAGAGACCTAGTAAACACTACTTAGATAAAAGAAGCTATCTATTTTAAATAAGCCCAGCTAAGTACTAGATCAAAGGCACCACATACATTTACAACTAAATGGCACTGCTTTTGAGATCAAAGTGCTGCCGCTGAGAGAACAGAAAGAGCCTTTACCCAGAAAGCACGGAGGACTACGGAAACTTAACCAATATCAAGATTTTAAAGCAGACACATGTCTTTACTTATTTTATTGTTTCAATATACAGAATCTTTGGTTAAAACAGGGGAGAAAGTGTCCCAATTAATAAGTACATAAAATAAAATAAATTCGGAACTATTAAAGGACTTTTCTTGCTATTGTTCTTTGCGTTTCTGAAAGACAAGTACTTCAAAATGTTTATAATGTTAACCAGCCGCTTTCTTCTAAATTTTGAAGCTACAAATCCAAGCCAGGAAAGGTTGTATATTTTTCTTTAGGTCTTTTAATGGGACTTCTCAAACCATAAGAACCTGTGCTTGGGTAAGAAATTTAGCCAAAAGCAATCTACTTGGCAAATGTAAATCAGAGCGTGGATTCTGCTAGAAGAACAGGCACTTGTTAGAGTTACCATCAAACAGTGGGAAACACTGCAAGAAAATAAAATATAGTAAGTGACAGGATGTTTTATTGATGTGTCCAAACCAGTCGTCAAAGGCATCAGTTGGGGAGTGAGTGAAGTATGATGTTATTTCAAAGCAACTTCCTGCTAGACTTAGACTTCCCAGATTGGATGGTTTATTCTTGCTGTTTTTCAGCCAGACCTGAATCATAAATACCGATTTGTAAACCGTGCCTTATCCGTTAACCATTTTTACTTGTTAATAGAGAGAGACAGCTTCTGTCCTTTGCACTTTGTGAAAGTGCAGAGCTGGAATATTTAATAGTTGCAATTTTACTGAAGTCAGCTGTGGATTTCTTTGGCATGTGGAGCCACATGCTTTTCAAGTGGCTAGCAGACCCCACTCAGACATTTATCTTGATGCTTGGATGCCTTTCATTCGCTGGTAGATTATAAGCCATTATAATCATTTCTTTCAAAGCCTCCTGGATCTAATCTAAAATTAAAACAAAAAAAAAAAAGGAAGAAAGAAAGAAAAGTAAGAGCGTCTGTGGCCCTGCTCTCAGGAAAACTCGGAAAAGGCCGCGGTAGACAACCCCCAGTGATCTCTGCCTTCCGGTGGCCACACCCTTCTGAAGTCTCCTCTCACACTGTGCCAGTGTCCGTCTGTGTAACCAGTAGAATATAGCAGAAGTTCTGGTGTGTCACACTAGTTATTAAGTTACAAAAGACACTGTAGCTTCCTTCTTGGTCAACACTTGCTTTCTCTGTTGAATCTCTTGTTCTGGGAAGTCAGTCTGCCATAGTGGGAGTCACCCCACAGAAAGGCACACATGGGAAGGAGTTCATGCCTTCCCATTGGAGGAACACTGGACACTGACCCTGACCCAGTTAAGCCTGCAGGTGACCGTAGCTTCTGCGGACAGTTTGACTGCAACCTTTAGGAGACCCTGAGCCAGAGCTGTCCAACTATGCTGCTTCCAGGTTCTTGGTCCTCAAAAGCAACGTGATGCAATTTGAGTTTTGAGGTCATTGGTTACCCAGCCATGGACAACTAAAACAAAGACTTTGCTCACATCAAGTAACTAGGAACTCTCTCAACCCACCGTTGAGGAAGAGCCCGATAATAGCGATTCTCAACGCTGACAGTACGCGCTGGGTACTGAGCTAAGCACTTCATGTGTATTGTCACGCTTAGTTGTTACCGCCATCCTATGAGGTTGGTTTTGTTGTTGTGCTTATTTCACATAGGAGGTAACAGAGGTTGCATATCCCAAGGTCATACAACTTAAAAAGTAATCAAAAAAGGATTTAACTTGAGGGCTGTCTGACTTGAGGGTCCACATTTTTTAACCACTATTCTGCTTGTCAAAAAAATGGTCACTCACCTTGGAATAGAAGGTATATACAATTCGGCTAAAGTCTCACAGCATTCCCCAAATCAGTATAGTACTTTAACCAAAGCTACACCTTTGATATTCCATGGGTCATTTTGGTATAATGAGTATCTCCTCCCACATGGCATAATGAGCTCAAGTTCACTTAGAGGACTTTGCTAAATATGGAATATAGTGACAATTATTACAATATTCCCTTCCTTCCTATTATTGCTTTGATGCTTTTCTCTACCTGGACTATAGGAAGGAGGAAAATGGAGAAAGGTCAGTTATGACTGACCAGAAGATCAAATGTCTTCTTCTATAGGAAGTTCCTCATGCTGGCTGAAAGTGATCCTTTGATTAAATATGAGGCCAAGAGAATTGGGGATTTTACCACATAAGATTATTGAGAGAGAAAGAGAGAAAGTGTTTCATAACTCTTCAAGAGCAAAAGTCATTTAAATTAAACTTCCCAAGCTCCACTTGATAATTAATTCTCCCAAGACCAGGTCATTCTGGCCTTGTATTTTATTTTGGATACTATTAGTAGACCACCAACAAGCTACTGGGAGCCCACAGGGTACCTCAAAAAGATTATTGTTGGGAAAGCTGGGATGGCTCAGCGGGTTAAGCACTCACTTTGAAGGCCCAGGACCAAGGATCGAATCCCGGCCCCGGCCCATGCGGACCCACATGCTGAACTGGGGTGTGCCCCCAGTTCAGTTCTTGCCGGGACCTATGTGGGAGGCTCCCGGCCCAGTTCCTGCCCTGCGCAGCCCTGTGCTCACCTGTGGAGTGAAACTATATGGAAAAACTAATGTCAACTATGGAGACTGCTCTGGGCCCTCCCCCTTCTCTCTGTCTCTCTCTGTCTCTCTCTCTGTCAAAAATCAATAAAATAAATCTTAAAAAAAAAAAAAAGATTATTGCTAAGCTTCAACAAGCTAAAAAACTTTAGTGTTCATAGTAAGATCACCTTGGGAAGTTATTATACATGCATGTTCCCAGGCTCCAATCTAACCTATTGAATCAGGGTATCTGCAGATAGATCACGAGTGCTTTAGCTCTATCCTTCTGTGTCCCATTTCTAACTTGGCAGGGGCAGAGCCAGGTTTTATAGTATCTGAAGCAATTTGGGGTCCTTACTTAAGAAAAATACTATGAAATTAGAAATAAAAAATTGGTGCTGTGATTTGGAAGAAGCCTATGCAGAAGCTTCATTGACATTATGGTTGAAAAGAAAATCTCCCTTCTTTTCCATATATAACACTCTACACTTCTATACTGTAGTCACCAAATGTTGAAGGGAAAATCCACTTCTTCTTTGACATCATCAGTTGGGTGTCCTATAACTAAACTCAATTCTGAAACTATCTAGCTGGAGATAGCATCACATTCCACAGGTGAATGGCTCTGTCTTACAAGACCGCTGCCACTTCAGACACTAATTATAAGTCCAGGCGGTCACCTTTTTTTCTGCCCAACCAGCTAAAAACGAGAGGTTCTCACAACCCCCTCCTCTGGTTCTGTCATTCGCTAGAGGAGCTCACAGAACTCAGAAAAACAGTTTACTTACTAAATTACTGATTTATTATAAAAGAAACAGACAGAGGAAGAGATTCATAGGGCAAGCCGTATGAGAAGGGCCTCAGCTTCCATGCCTTCTCTAGGCTCACCATGCTCCCAGCACTTCCTTATGTACACCAATCTAGAAGCTCTGAGAGTCCCATAATTTAGGAATTTTACAGAGGCTTCATAATGTAGACATGATTGATTCAGTCTTTGGCCCATCAGTGATTAAGTCAATCTTGGCTTCTCTCCACTCCTGGGAGGTCAGAGGGTAGTCTGAAAGTTCTCACCCTCTAATCACAAGGTTCGTTCTTCTGGCAAACCAGTCCCTATCTTTAGGGGCTTTCCAAAAGGTACCTTATTGACATAAAACTCAGGTGTGGTAGAAAGGGTTTATGTTATGAATAATAAAAGGCGCCTTTATTACTCTTATCACTGAGAAAATTCCAAGGGTTTTATTAGCTCTGTGCCAGGAACCAGGATAAAGATCAAATATACATGTATTTTTATATAAATCACAACGCAATGGTAAATCCACCCCTGCTAATAGCAAATATGCTAATTTCTCACTAGACAAAATGCTTCTGCCCAAGAGTCAAGGAAAGCAGTGTTCAGGTGAGCAAAAAAAATCCTTTGTGACAGTTCTAATATTAGGCACCGTAGCAAGTATATCAGCACTGCTGACTTAACTGAGGACTCGGTTTTCTTTTTCTGCTCAGCAGTTTTTATATCTTCCATGATAATTTTCCAGTGTCACAGTATAAGACAGAAAACTGATCAATCAAGATTAATTTGTGGGCCAGTAGACTGTCCCAAAATAGAAGAGTGGCTAGTCAATTTTTAGGATATAGATAAGTTTTCCATTGAAATAAAATTTTTTTTAAGGATTTACTTTATTGTTTATGACACAGAGAGAGACAGAGACAGAGAGAGACAGAGAGAAGGGGGAGGCCCCAGAACAGTCTCCACAGTTGTATGTCATCAGTTTTCAACATAGTTTCGTTCCACACAGGTGGGTGGGGGCCACTCAGGGCAGGAACCAGGCCAGGGGCCTCCCTCCTGGGAAGCACGTCCCTGTGAGCTAGGGGCTAAACTGGGGGCCTCCCACGTGGGAAGCACACCCCAGTTCGGCATATGGGACTTCACAGGCCGGTACCAGGACTCGATCTTCAGACCCAGGGACTGCAAAGCAAGCACTTAACCTGCTGAGCCATCCCAGCTTCCCTGAAATAAAATTTTGGTAGTCAGGTACATGTTATAAAAGTAGAAATGCTTAATAAGAAACTAGTTGTTTGTTAACTATTTCTTAAATACTTTAAAATTATTGATAAGTGTGTTATCATTCATAGGAAAACTTGATAGCTAGGCTGACACAATTTAAACTCTGAACAACTGCTTTCCTGGTAGTCCTCATTTAATTAACATTTTTTCCCAATACTTTGTATTACATGTGTTGAGTAGCTGTTTCTGGACCCCAAGATTTTACTGTACATACTTTCATCTCAACTACAGTGTTTTCTTTAGGAAAACATGTGGAAAGGTATAGAATTATTCATATTTGTACTTTGAAGATATCTATCTATCTATCTATCTATCTATCTATCTATCTATCTATCATCTATCTATCTATCTATCTATATATATATAAATCAGTTTGCAGATTCAAAATGTATAAAACCAAGTTAGCCACACTTTACTCAATGCCTCTCAGGGGTAGCCAAGGAGTTTAAAAATGCTCTATAAGGAGTAAGGTGTTTAAATAGGAACGTAATAGCAAATGAACACATTGTATCTGCATGCAAACTCAAAGCTAAAGATGTCCTCCCTGGGGTCAAGGTCAGGTCAGTGTTATTTAGGTGGCATTCACTCAATAGCACATGATACTCAAGGGGCTTTCCTGAGCTGGGCCTATGCAGGTGGAAAAACCAAATAAACTGACTCTGTAAGAGGTGAGAATTCCTGCCCATATCCTTTAGACTGTCAAGTCTGTCATTCAGGTGGTTGGGAACATTTTGCTTTTGTGACTTGGAGTCCATGTCTCAGCAAGTGACTTGCAGAGTTTATGTGTATGGGCTGCCAGCTCTGGTCAGTGTCACCAACACCTCGGTTTCATCCTGACAGCAAGCCATCAGCACAAAGAATGCCACAAACCAGGCCCTGCTGCTAATTGTCCCCTTTTCAGTTCAGACTTTGACTGCCCTGGTCTAAGCATGAACATTTGCAAGTGTTCCAATTTATCTAATTGTGGATATATTAGCATTTTCCCCCTTCCAGATGGTGATGTGAAAAAGGGCAACCGTTGAAACTCAGTCACCCAAATTAATATCGTGTCTCTTTCTCCATAGGTCAGGCTGGCTGCAAATACATTGGGAACAATTTAGAGCTCTGTGTGTGCTGGGAATGAGGGTCTTTGCTAGGTATGGGGGAGGGGAATGGTCTGGGAGTCCAATTTTCAGAGAAAACTCACCAGTTCCTGTCAACTGAAAGAAACGTTTCATGCACATGGTGGGTCAGAATGTTATTTTATAATATAAACCACCTGGCCTCCTCCTCATTTACCTCTGCCGCAAATGCTATTCCACACACATACCTAGACCAAGGTCCCTGGTAACTATTACAAAACTGTGTTGTGTTTTGCTCCTTGAGGTTTTTTTTCTTTTCCCTTTTTTCTTTTCTTCTTTTTCTTTTTTCAAGTTAAGGTGAAGACAAGATGAATTGATCAGGGCTCAAAGTTTTGGTTTATTTTTATAGTTGCTTTGATGTAAAAGGAGTTGGCTCTGATTGCACTGAGAGGCATGAAGGGGGGTTGGGGAAATATGGAGTCAGCCTTTCTTCCTCACTCAGCAACTCCTGAGACAGTGAGCATCTTCCTAAAGCTTATCAACTAGATGCTGGGAGACTCCTGTGGAGATAGTCCTAAGTCTTCGTTTACCAGTGAGCCTATGGCCAAGTGTTCTTTTCTCTACACTCTGCTGTTCTATTTGGAGGCCAACCATCTTTATTCACTTTGCCTGATAAGAAAAGACACAGATTAAAGAGCTGGGGAATAAATATGAGGTCTCATTGAAACAATATGCACTCCCAGTTCCACAGGCAAGCCACTAAGCTCTGATCATTCGCTACATAAGACTTTTGAATGGGAAGGGGTTACAACTAATCTTCCTATCTTTGGATGCTTTCCTGTGGAGATTTCGACAGGAAATGCCTCCTTTAGAAGTTAAGTTACACTGCATAAAGTTTTGTGCATCCGAGTCAAGGTATACAACTCTAGAGACAGAGCAGAAAGAGGTCATGGCTGATTTCAAGTAGAAATGCTTAGATTTGAAACAGCATTAGTGCAGGGCAATAGTCTCCATTTTATGGCAGAAACTAAATCTCTATTTGGGGCATGGACTATTAAGGCTAGGCCTTATTTAATAACCAGTAAAAGGAAAGCATTACAATTCCATTTAGTCAAGTCTATGAATTAATCAAATTTTCTTTTAGTCCTTCTCTCCTGGGAAAAACTTAATTTTATAAACTTAGCTTATTGTGACATAAATATATTTTTAATTCCCTGGACTTTGAGAAGAATCATTCAAAGCATGGAAATATAAAATAAGTGTTTTATACCTGATAAAATAGGTGAAATGTACTTACTGCCTTAGTAACCAAAACAAAACAAAATCAAACACCCCTCTCTTTCTTCCAGCCAGTACGCACCTTTGAAAAGGAATTTTTTCAGGTATCTACATAGGCACAGACTTTAGTTTGAAAAATAAATGTTGTAAAAATTAAAAGCCCTTTAGAAACAGAGCTTTGCAAGAAATTCATCTGCTCTGAGGGTTCCATCTCACTTCTCCCGCCTGTGAAGCTGTTAGTCAACACCAAACATTGGTCGAAAACAAACAAATAAACGAAAACAACCAAGCAAAAAAATCAATCAACAATTTGCCTATGGAAATATTACACATCTCAATTTCATGTGGTGTCTGGCATTGTACAAATAGCCTAAGTAGTACCTGCCCCCAGTGTTTAACACCTGCATTTATTTTCTGTGAAGCAATTTGAACAGCAAAATACTTAAAAGATATGATACTGCAATGAATTCGTGTCCTACATTCAAATAAGTTGAGCTATTGTGTCAGTGTTTTAGCCAGAGGATACATTTTTTATTCAATCATAACTCATGCACATAAATATTTACATGGTCTAGTGCTATACCCAAAGGAATGACTGCTTTTTATTCCAAATAAGAATAAAATTCATTAATCCAAATTATTTTAGCAGACTATATGGAAGACCATGTCACTGGCTTGAAAACAAAACTTGAATTACATACCTTTTAATTTTTAATCAAAATATAAAATAAGATAAAATATTCAATTAAGTTCCCCTTTTGGATTTGGGAAGGAAAAAAAAAAACAAAACAGCTGCTGAAACAATGAGTAGTTTTCCTTCTGAGTTCATCAAGACGGGGAGCCTGGAGTTGATCTGATGGCCCTTGTGCTCTTCTTGTGAAAAATAAAAATTACTGCAAGTTTTCATGGTCTGATATGTGGCTAGGGAAGGATTAACTGCCTAGACAAAAATGGCATAAAGAAAATATGTCTAGAATGCATGAATTTCTAGTTAAGGCCTGTAACATTAGAAGATGGTTTCCTTTATAAAAGACATAATAAATACTAATGTGTTTCAATATAACTTTCTAAAAGAAAAATCATTTATTAAGAGATAATTTTATTTATTGTTTAGAAATTTAAAAATGATTCATATTTTCACTTCTCTTTTTCTATACGACGGTGTAGTATGGTGTGGTTTAAAGGCAGGATTATGGCTGCCTTCTTTACCTCTGGCTCTGTTTTTTGCAGGTTGTGGTGCCAAGACTAATTGAAAATTCTTTAATTAGTCTTCTTGGGTAGAGCCTCCCATTTACTTCAGTAGGAGGTTTCTTTGCATAAAACCAGGGGCTTGTGTCCACCAGAACCTTTTGACTGCTTTCCTTTGATTAATCAGAAAACTAAAGCTCAGTCTGAATACCACTTTTCTAAAGAATGAAGGAGCCTAATCCCTTACAGCTTCCATGAAAACAGAAGGATTAATCCTGCTGCAATCCAGTCGGATACTCCATTTCAAGTATTTTCAATTACTTGGCACCATTGGAAGCAACATCCATGGCTCAGTAAGAAGGCTACTGCTGGCATAATGGTTACTCCATGTCTTAGCACATGGTCTTGGCATTAATAATTTATCGTGAAATGATTTGCAGTGCACAAGGGTGACATTTGATTACGAGAAAGGCATTGCAGCAATGAGCATGTGGGCTCTCACAGGCCAATTGCTGGCAAAAACATGATGAAATGCTAAATGGTGAAAATAGCATTTAAGATGGTTTCTGAACTGACAAAGAAAAGTGTAAAGACATTGTTTTAGGGGAAATGTTTTCTCTCTCTCTCTTTTTTTCTCAAATTATATTTTGGGGGGCCAAATGGGTTAAGGGCTGGATTTGGCAGCCAATCACCCAAACACATTTTCAAAATATATTTAATTCAGGAAATTCTGGATCTTTTAAAGCAACGATGTTAACAATGCTCCTGAGAACCTTAAAATATGATGATTTAAACACAAGGAAAAGGAGATCCTGAAATGATTAGAGAGATCACCAAAGAGGCCTCCTTGCTGAAGAGTTCAGTTTTTGCATTTTGTTTTCTATTTTTTAAAGACCACAAAGAGGATATTGAATGTACTACCTAAGGGAAGTCCTATTATTTTGAGTAGAAATTATAAGACAATTGGGAAATTCATAATTCTCAAGGTCGTAAAAACAAATATAAGAACATTAGAATCTCATACTCATATCCTCTACACCTATTCACTGATCTGCCAAATGCATTATATTCCAGGAAGATTACAATAAGTTTATTTATTACATACAAACAAATATAATGCATACTTGGCTTTGAGTATGGCCAAATCTTGGTTGTTCATGGTCATCGGTACAGAGTGGAACAAACGTTACTAATGCATAAATTAAATGCAGAGAGAATTAGAAGCAGAAAGATTAGGTCACACTGTGCATGTGGGAGTAGCTAGAAGAGGCCAAGGTAAGGAGGAGGAATAGTTAGCTGAAGCACTGTTAGAAGATAAATTCAGGCACATGAAGCTGAAAGGAGAAGTTGGGGTTAATTGTCGAGCCTTAATGCCAGAATAAGGAATTTAGGCTTTAATAAGGAGGTAACCAGGAGGCATCGGGGCCTTAAAACAAAACAAAACAAAACAAAACAAAACCTTTTGATTTTGAAATAAATTTTACTTACAGAAGAGTTTCAAAGATAATACAGAGTTCTTAGGAAGTAGTCAATATCATCTAAGTTTTCATATTTTAAAAATATAATTGTTTATTTAGTATTCTTATATTACTCCTATAATTGCATCCCCTTTCTCACATTTAGTATAGTATATATACATCTTGGTGTTTTCCTTACTCAAAAATGTCCAAGATTTGTCTTTCTTATTTGTATTTTCAAAGTAATAGCGTTTGGTTTCGTTGAGCAGACTTTTCAGTTTTTGCTCTATTTCATGAAGTCCCCCAAAGCTACCGTACATATACATTTAAATTTGTGTTTTGGATTTCTTCGGATAAATACCTAGAAGTGAAATTTATTTTATTGTTTTTGACAGAGACAGAGAGAGACAGGAACAGAGAGAGACAGAGAGAAAGGGGTGGGGGCAGAACAGTCTCCATAGTTGTATGTTATCAGTTTTCAACATGGTTTTTGTTCCACAAAGGTAGGCAGAGGCCTAGCAGGATGGGGACTGGGCTGGAGTTCTCCTGCATGGGAGGCACACCCCCTTGATCCAGGAACCAAACTGGGGGGGCGAGAACTGAACTGGGGGCCTTCCTCATGGGAAGTACACCTCAGTTCAGCATATGGGTTCACACGGACCGGGGCCGGGATTTGATTCTCAGTCTCTGGGTCTGCAAAGTGAGCGATTAACCTGCTCAGCCATCCCGGCTTCCCCTATGTTTAAATTTTTGAGAAGCCTCCCTCCTGTTTTCCATAGTGGCTACACCAATGTGCAATCCCAGTGACAGTGCACATCCTTGCTGGCATCATTTTTTGATTTAGTGATGATAGCCATCCTGATAGGTATGATGTGATATCTCGTGGTTTTAATTGACATTTCTCTGATGAACAGTGACATTGAGCATCCTTTTCTATGTCTAATGGCCATCCATATGTCCTCTTCAAATGTTCGGTGATCTTTAGTCCACTGACATTCATGGGCGAAGAAGTGCATTTGATTAGGTGGCTGGCAAGACCTCGCTTTGTGGCTGAGTAGGTCTGTTTCCCTAGGAGGTCTCCCCTGACATGGGAAGTCTGACGGAAGCTCTGTCTGAGTGGGCCGACTTCACCTTAGAATGTTCGATGATGAAACTGCAAGCTCATGTGGATTAGGGGATTGCCTCCTCAGTTGCTGCCTCCCCCCACTTCCTTGTCCCTCATCCTTGTTTAAGTGTCTAGGGTTATAGCAAGCTCTGTTCTGAGGCTTCCAGATCCACTTTCAGATCATTCTCATTAGGCAATTCACTTTCATTAGTTAGTGGTCAAAATTCACTGGTGACCATTACTCAGGGCAGGAGAAGGCAGGAACTCACTGGCTGGCTGCGTTAGAAGTTTTGAGAGCAGCTTTTTAATTAGCCTTAAAATTACCCTTATGTTACTGCCAGAGTAATCTTTTTGAAACAACATAAAATTTTTTTTTTTAAGATTTATTTTATTTTATAGACCGAGAGAGACAGAGACAGAGAGAGAAGGGGGGAGGTCCCAGAGCAGTCTCCATAGTTGAACTTCACTAGTTTTCTATGTGGTTTTGTTCCACACAGGTGGACAGGGGCCACGCAGGGCGGGAACTGGGCTGGGGGCCTCCAGCATGGGAGGCATACCCCCTCAAGCCAGGGACCGAACTGGAATGTGGGGGGTGTGGGCCGAGAACCGAACTGGGGGCCTCCCACATGGGAAGTACACCCCAGTTCAGCATATGGGTCCACATGGGCCAGGGCCAGGATTTGATCCTTGGTCCCCAGGACTGCAAAGCGAGCACTTAACCCACTGAGACATCCCAGCTTCCCCCTGAAATAAATTTGAATATACCATTCTTCTGCTCAGAATCCTTCCAAGGCTCTGAATTTATATAACATAAAGCCTGTTCTCCTTTGCAAAGCGTGAAGATCCATTATGGTTTAATGTGAATGCCTAATCATTATTTCCTACACTTCCCTGCTACAGATACCTGTAGACTCCTAAAATTCTAATGAACTTGTGGTTTTCTTTTGCTCCATGCCTTTGCACACATTGTTGCCAACACTTAGAATCTCCTCTTTATCAACTGGAAAACACACCTTCAATTGCACATCTCAGTTTAGGATTGCATGCCCTGTGAATCCTTCTTTGACACTTTGTAGGCAACCATATAGGTTTGTGGGTCTATTTATTAAACTTTATCCTCTCCTAACTCCATAAAATGCCTGAAATAATGTAAAACAGATGCATAATAATAAGAAAAAATAACTGAATGAGACACACTAAATCCAAAGGGAGTGTAAAGGTAGAAATATAAATAATATCAAGTGAGGTTAATCCTAAAAATTACATGACAAGTTCTATAGACTTATACTATAAAGAGATACACTGAAAATTTGCCACTGGGCTTCCTAGTTGTCAAAGCTAAGAAGGAAACTTGAATGCTTGTGCATTTCACATATCTATAAAACTATAAATAAGGCATTTTGCCAGTTATTGAAAATTGAGAGAGGGTTTACTATATACTAAAGGGGTACTTATAAAGGTAACTGGTAAACTGAGAAGTTCCTTCCTTTATACTTTCATTGACCCTCAAATATAATTCTATGTAATTACTCTTATATTTTTATATACTGATTTCCTCAAGGTATGGACCATATTCTCATTAGTTGGCCTAAAGGCTTGATATTTCCTAGTCACTCAGTATTTGTTACACACACTGGATAACCAGATGTTAATGGTTAACGTAGGCAAATGTTTTCTTGTGTGAGTAGGTGTTAATTAGAAATGAATCATCAACTCTACCCATCATAAACATAATAAATATTTAACCAAGTGGGAGTCTTCATAATAATTATGAAAACAATAGTTGGAATACCTATTATGTGCCAAATAAACACATTACATGTATACCTCATGACTCTTAAATATATTTTTATTTATTTATTTATTTTTGACAGAGAGAGAGAGAGAGAGAGAGAGAGAGAGAGAGAGAGAGAGAGAGAGAGAGAACTGAACTGGGGGAGCTCCCAGTTCAGCATATGGTTCCTCACAGACCAGGGCCGAGATTCAATCCCTGGTCCCCGGCGCTGCAAAGTGAGCGTTTAACCCACTGAACCACCCCAGCTACCCCATATCTCATGACTCTTGACCAACCCTATGGGTATTATTCCCCATCTCAAAGTTGAGGAAATAAAGAAGTTAAATTAGTATCCCAGGGGTATACAGTTATTCTGATGCAGAATTTGGGCTTAGCACAAGTGCCTGAACTCAGCCCTGTGAGTCTCAAATTCTGTTGGTTCATGCTTTGGAGTGTAGTATATTGACTAGTATTTGATTACAAAATTCATGAAAGTGAAGACTTTCTACTGATGGAAGGGTCATGATGGAAAGACTTAGACAAAGTTCCTTTGTTCTCTCAGGTATATTCCAATATACCGGTACTTTGAGTGAAAAGGAAGCAGATATCAAGCAAATAAATGCTATAAAATTCATTTTCCATAAAGAAATATTTTCCACCCTACATAAAATATATCCATTTCAAAAAATATTACATCTGACCAATTTCCTTGTATATATAATGAAATATGGCAGAACTTTTTTTTTTTACTACAACCAAAAAAATTCATGTTATCATTTTAGAAAAGGACTTACTCTTTTTTAATCCAATTAACATCCACTGACCAATTTATGGTTGCTTCTTACCTGAAAGTTGCCAAAACAGCTTCCCCCAGGGAGGGTCACATAACTCACAAAGGGAGGCCCAGGAGATGGCAGCGACTCATAGATCACCACACCTTCACTTGGGAATGCAGCCCTCTGCTGCTGCTTGCTTTCCCAAAATTCCTGTAACATTGACACAACATTCACTGAAAAAGACAAGGAACATCATTAGTTATTAAGGATGGACATATCCAGGCAAAACAAAATGTTACTTGCGGGTGCTTTCTTAGTTGTAAAAGAAGAAAATACTATATAACACAAATGTGTTTATTTCTTCCTGAGTATGGCTCAAATGGTTGATACCCTAATTCTAATAACATTGCAGTATATTAAATTTACTTTATAAATTAAATTTTAATATCAAACTTCAAAATCTCATTCTTTCTTCTTTGAAAATTTGCCTTAATAAACTTTGTCCAGAGCTATAATTTTCCATGGCCTCTGCTCCTATTTCTCATAGGTTCTTTTTTTAAAGGATTTATTTTTATTGTTTTTGATGAGAGAGAGAGAGAGAGAGAGAGAGAGAGAGAGAAGGGGGAGGGCCCAGAGCAGTTTCCATAGTTGCATGTCATTGATTTTTTACATAGTTTCATTCCACATGTGGGTGTGGGACTGCGCAGGGCAGGAACCAGGCCAAGGGCCTCCCTCATGGAGCTTGCCCCAGGGAGAACAGAACTGGAGGCACATCCCAGTTCAGCATACTGGTCCTCGGATGGACCAGGGCCGGGATTCGATCCTTGAACCCTGGGGCTTCAAGATGAACGCTCAACCTGCTAAGCCATCCCCACATTCCTCTCATAGGTTCTTAAACCTGCAAAGTGAAAGCCCAATTTGGAGGTAAAGTTGTAAGCAATGTAATTTTACTTGGGACTCACCTTTTGAAAGATTTAAGAGGAGAAAGGCAGAAAGAAGAAAACTCTTTCATGCTCCTCTCCACCCTAATCTAAAGGAGAATGAAAGGCAACTGTGTAATAAGCAGGAGGCTGGAAAAAGCCATAAGTGAAACTAATAACATCGAGACCTTGTTAAGGACCACGTCTGTTAGATGACTTCAGAAAACATAGTAATGGCTGTAGCCATGTGTTTTAGATTAAATGACCTGTGATAGCCTGCAGAATTTCCAGATCAAATTAGGTAGGTTTGTTTATCCTGTACAGCAAATTGAATTGTAGAAATTAACAAGGATAATAGAATTATAGACCTTACAGGTCATGCAGGCAAAGTTCTGCCTAATGCAGGAATTCCCTGCACACTAGTGGCAGCTGCCCATCTGGCCTGTGCCTAAACATGTGGAAGAACCTGGTATTTAGTACATTCAGAGGCAGCACATTTCAACTGCTAATGGTTCTGACAGTGAAAACGTCCTTTTGGGGAGTGAGCTGCAATCTGCTTGCCTAAACGTTCCATGCAACTGGTCTGCTTCCCATTTCTGGGGCCTCATAGAAGTTTATGCTCTTATCCACATGAGAGTCCACCACATAACTTGAAGGCAGTGTAGAAAATTTGCTGTTTTTGCCTGCCTGCCATTTGCTCCCTTCTACTCTTTGTGGAAAGAGCTCAAATGTTTTCTTTAAAGAACCACCTTTTCTTCAACCTTGTCTTCTACAGGGATGAGGGTAAAGAACGGATCAAAGTCAAATCATTTAGAGCCAATGACTAGGAATTTTTGTGACACTGTTGGAAGACTAGATTCTCCTCTTCACCAGAGTTGCTGGAGGCATAGAAGGTAAATGTGGTGCTGCCTAAAAAAGTGGGAAGCACAGCTGACAAGAAAACCAACATAGGGGAAGCTGGGATGGCTCAGAGGGGTGCTCACTTTGCAGCCCCGGAGACCGAGGATCGAATCCCGGCCCCGGCCCGTGCGGACCCATATGCTGAACTGAGGAGTGTCCCCAGTTCAATTCTCACCAGGGTGAGACCCCGGCCCAGTTCCTGCCCTATGCAGCCCCGCACCCACCTGTGGAATGAAATTATGTGGAAAAACCAATGATGTGCAACTATGGAGACTGTTCTGGGCCCTACCCCTTCTCTCTGTCTCTGCATCTCTCTCTCTCTCTGTCAAAAAACAATAAAAATAAATCTTTAAAAAGAAAACCAACATAGAGAAGGATAGAACCAAGAGATGAAGGGAGAAAGACTAAGTGCTCCTCAACCAATGCATCTGCCTTGTCCATCTGAACTGGTGTCTCTCACTTGCATATGAAAGTATACTAAAAGAAACAACTCTCAGGTTTCCTCAAGGTCTAGATTAAACAGGTTTTGTTCTTTCAAATATTCTTTGTGAAACAAAGAGCCTATACCCTTTGGCATTCTCTGTAATACATTCCTGGATGGATACGCTTCAAAATGCTGGGCTTTGACATTTTTCAGAGTCAGGAGAGTCACAGAGTTTGACCTGGAGGCAAAATCATTCCACAGCCCCCTTGAAGTTGTTTACTGGAGCACCTGGTTCCTTTACTTCATCCCTAACTCACTGGTCAGCTTCAAAGTGTATAGGTAGTTTAGGCAAATTCTCAAGACATCTAAGGTATTGGACGCCTGTATAGATTTAAAAACTGCAGTGCTTACTTTTTAAGAAGTGATTTGGAAAAAAACTGGGAACATGTAAGACTATCAGAGGGGATACTAAAATACATGTTAATGTGCTCAAGGTGAAACTGGTCATTATAGAGTTTTTCATTCATTAAAAATTTTAAAATAATATTTTCTATCCATTAATGTAACTCAAAATAACCTTAGAATTTTTATTCCTAAACCGTATTCTGTTACTCATCATCTCCTCCCTCCCATCTCCAAGGAAAGAAGGAATTTAGAGTAGGTTGATTTGTGTTTCTACTTGCATTTGACCTCCAGAATTCAGCAAAGATGTCTTGAAATTCAAAGCCTAAAACCAAAGCCAGTGGCCATTGCTCAGAAACTCAACAAAGCATATTAGCCTACTATTTTTATTAACTTCATTGTTGAATGATTTTCAGTTCAGAACTGGAGTAGGAAGATGAAGACTAATGATTAGTTAGGTAAAAGGAACACAAGAATTTTGACATGTAAATCTGTGGATTAAAGAGTTTGAAGGTAGGTACTAAGTAAAATTTCTGCATGAATAAAAGTAGCAGTTTTAATAGTTTTTATTCAGCAACCTTAGAAGATTTTTTTGATGGTCTTATGTATGTCATCACCTCTAAAGAGTACAACATATGTCCATGCACACACGCAATCTATCTTTCTATCTCTATCTCCTCTTGATGACTGGAAAACCAGATGAATGGAGTGCAGAAGGAAGAAGGCCAGCTTGCTATTCAGAATTCTAAAGATCAGTATATCAGAGAATACTCTATTTATGAGAAACATCATTCTCAACGTTTTGAAGTAGCAACAACAAGGTTCATGGACAGTATCAAGGAAAATGTGAGCAGCGGGTCAAGTATTGCTGAAGAAAGCCATCCAAGTTTGAGGCTAAGCCTCTCTGCAGGGTTTAGTTTCTGGCTGCAGTTGCACCTTCAGTGCTCAGCCAATGATCCTGCCTTCCATACTATAGAACAAAATTGGGCTATGAATCACGTGCACAAGTGCCCAGTTCCACCTTATTCCCTACAGTCTCAAATGGATTTGTGTTGCTTCTCCTGGGCATTGTATATTAGTCATTCTCTTGACATCCTATTTTTAAAGGGTTTGTCTTTGCATACTCCTCAACTGCTGTAAGTATACTCAAGATAACCAATGAATGAATGAATGAATGAATGAATGAATGAATCAACCAATCAATCAATCACGTGAAACACTCAACTTTGGAACTATTTCTGGCTACAAATTATTACAATTTTTCCATTATAGCCAAGCTGCTAGAAAGAACAGTCTACATTACTATCTGTGTTTCTTTATCTTTCATTCATATTTAAACTACCACAATCTGGCTTTCCTACATTTTCCCACTGCAACTACTCTGGAAAATATCACCAAATCTTACATTTCAGTTTTTATTTACTTGACCTCTAACTGTTTTTGGCCCAGCTGATCAATTTGTTCTAGTTACTACCATATCCATAGGCTTTTCTGACAGTGTCTTCCTCATTCTGCCTTTCTATTTTTAATCATTTCTTCTCAGTCTCTTTTGTAGGTTTCTCACCTTCTGCTCATCTGTTTGTATTAATTTGAATGAGAATCTTGTCCTTGTCTTTTCTTGCTTCTCTCTCTCCTGTTCTCCTTGAATGACAGTACCTATCTCCATGACTCCATCTACCATAATATACACTGATAGTTCCCAGATATTCTGTAAAAGATACTTCCATTTAAATGTCACACAAATTCAACATATTCCCAAACTCAGCTCATTTTCTTTTCCATAAACTCTTTTCTTTCTCCTGAATTACTTAGAAAGTGATGGGATCATCTACTGAGTTACCTAAATCAGAAACCTGGCAGAAACCTTAATTCCTCTTTCTATATCTAATAAATGCCCAAGTCTTGTCAATTCCATATCATGATGTCTCCCATAGTCATCATTTCTTCTCAGTTTATACTGCCATTGCTGTATTGGCTCATATCTCACCAAATATACCACAGTACCCTCCTGATTCCAATCACCCTCCCAGCCAACCAACCAATCCTCCAATTGTTTCAGGGTAATCTTTCTGACTGTCTTAACTAATCAATTCACTCACATCTTCTTAAAATCTTTTTGTGGGGATCTGGAATACCTCAGAGGTTGAGCACTTGCCTTGAAATCATGAGGTCGAGGGATTAAATCCCAGCCCCAGTCTGTGCAAACCCATATGCTGAACTTGGTGCAACTGATAACAGCTGGATAATTTGGAGGCGAAGTTTCTCACCTCCCATGCGTGAGGCCTCTGGTTTGGTTTCCGCCCCACATGGCCCCATATCCACCTGTGTGGAATGAAACATGTCACAACTAATAATGTACAACTATGGAGACTGCTTTGGGCTCCCACCCCCCTTCTCTCACCTTCTCTTAAATAATAAAATAAATCTTAAAAAAAAAATTCTTTTGTGACTCTTTTCTTCATTATTTGCCAAGGATCAATAATTCTTTGGCAAGGCATAGAAAATCCTGTCTTGGTATTCTCTCACATTCTAAATTTCTCTCTTCAAGTCACCTCCTAGGCTCTGCATACTCCCCTGCCTCTTATTTTACTGGCAAGCTATGTATTTCCATTCTCCTCTTAGAGTGCCCTTCTTACCACTGTCTATTGTCTTTCATTCTTTTTTTTAAAAAAATATATTTATTTATTTATTTATTTATTTATTTATTTATTTATTTTTGACAGAGAGAGAGAGAGAGAGAGAGATACAGAGACAGAGAGAGAACTGAACTGGGGGAGCTCCCAGTTCAGCATATGGTTCCGCAAGGGCCGGGGCCGGGATTTGGTCCCCGGCGCTTCAAAGTGAGTGCATAACCCACTGAGCCATCCCGGCTTCCCCTCTTTTGTCTTTCTTGATAGCACCTACTGATTTTGTAAGATTCACCCCCAGAACAATAATTCTCACATGCTGTTAGTAAAACTATAAATTAATTTTAACCTTTGGAGAGGGCAATTTGGCCTGAAAATTTGAAATGTTTTACAATTTCACTTCAAGGAATTTATTATACAGGTACTTTCACATATGCAGTGTGACATATGTAAAAAATATGTTTTCCAATAGTAAAATATTAGTTATGAACTGGTTAAAAAAAGATTCAATTCACCTGTCGTATTAGCTCCTTAGAAATAAAACCAAAACCAAAATAATCTCTAAATCATTGCTATAGGAACCGTAGTCCTCTAAGAAACCGCATGTATATCACTTGTTAGAAATGCAGGATCTCAGGCTGCACTGCAAGCCTACTAAACCAGAATCTGCATGTGTCACAAGATTCTTGGGTCATTTGATGCACACTGAAGTTTGAAAAGCCCCGCTGGAGGAAGAAATTGCTATTGTCATATCCTTTATCTCATACCTATTATATGTCAGGCACTGTGTATTTTCTCATTTAATCCTTACAACACTCTCTAGAAATAGGTTTTATCATCCACAACTTATAGATCCAAAATTAAAGATGCTCAACATACAATTTCACAGCTACTAAGTCTTAGACCTGGGATTTTAAACCAAGTTTTGTCTGAATATATAGTCTATGCTCGTTGTTTATCCTGAGACACTCCTTAATCATGATGAAATTTAAATTGTTTTCAGGTGTATCTACCATTACTAGAGAGAGTGCTCTTCAGGTGAAAAATTAAAACATTTCCCACAGTATTTGGAACACTGTAGCAGCATAATAAATATTAGATGAATATTTGAGTGTCATGAGAGGTACGGAAGATACACTGCATTTGTAATGCTGTTGGTAGGGAAGCAATAGGTGGCTCTTTGCAATTTATTTACCTTTTCCCAGGGCTATTTTTCTGATACTTGTTCTTGACAAAGTCAAGTTAAAGCAAAGGCCAATATTTTTTCATATAAGTGATATGACATTTTCCCAGCTTGGAACTGTCACACTGAATGAGCAGTATGTGTCCATGTGAGGAAGTATCCTGATGATCAATCTTCAGCCAACACTCTGCTCTGGTTTAAAACAAGTGTGTGAATAAACACCGATTGTGTGCCTCAGAGAGGACTAGGATTCCTGTTCTAATCACTGCTTTCAAGGAAAAATGGCTAAAGTCGAGGCTGCAAAAGGAAATGACAAAATACTGAGGAGGAGCTTGGAACAGGCTTCCTGGACAAAGAGTCATGAGCAAAAGTAAAGGTCAAGTCTTTGCCCGATGGTGCCCTTCACCTCACGGCCAGGAAGCTATAATCTGGAATACATCCTTTGTGGTCATACATTACTTCTTCCAAAGTTTAGTAATGTGCTTTTTGAAAGTTCTGCTTTGTCTCAATGTACACTAAAAGAAAAAGTCTTAATGTTAGGAACAATAGCATGAAAGCCAGTTCCTTTTTTTGTGACTTCTGTTAGTGCTCATATGAGAACAAAAAGACACCAAGCTTCCCCTCTCAGCCATGTGAGGATATAGCAAGAAGGCGGCCATCGATAAGCCAAGAAGAGGACTTTCACCAAGAACCAGATCTTCCAGAAGCTTGATCTTGGAGTTCCTAGCCTTAAGAACTGTGAAAAATAAAATTTTGTTGTGGAAGCCACTCTTCATATGGTATTTTGTTACAGCAGCCTGAGATGACTAAGACAAATAGTTTCAGCAGTTTTGAATATTTTGTGTATCAACAAGGAGATTTACTCTGTAGTTTCTAGACATTAGTGTGATTATTTTCTATTTCACTGGGTTTTGAAATCTGAACATGACCAAGTTTCAAAGTGATAATTAAATCCTCAGGCAAGTCTCTCATAAATGAGGTTTTCATTTTCACCTTCCCCAAACTCCCTGTTTGACTATAAAGTTCAGCATTGAGGTGTTTGTAGAAGATAGTTGACCAATGACGACATCCAGCAATGTGTAATACCTTGACCATCCAATCTTTGATTCATTCTAGAAGAAACCTTTAATCAGCTTCAGCAAAGGCAGTGACTTTACTGTCCCTGAACACATTGTGCTTATTTTCTACCTGTGTCTTGGTTTAAGTTCTTTCTTCAACCTTGAATGTTGTTCCTCTCCCTCCTCTCTATCCATCCAATTTATTACAGTATGTCAGAGGAAATCCCAACTCCGCCATCATGCCTTACTCACTGGGCCCAATCTACATGAGTCTTCTTTTCTGAGCTCTTATTCCATTAATGGCCCTATGTCTTAGCATTTAATCTCCTATAAACCATGCTAATAAAATGGATGTGGTGCTATTGGCTAAATGTATCAAGTCAGACTCGGCTAGATTTTCTTCAGACTAGAGGAATTAAATGCTGTGTGACAACAATTCCTCTTAGAGAGTACAGTTTTCTGTTATTTAACACACAGCAGGGATGGTAGTTCATTCTATTCTGTAGCCTCCTTGGTACCCAGCACAGTGCTATTCCTCTAGAAGCAGCTGTTGAATGCGTTTGGAAACTATAAAACTAAATATCTGAGCTGTTTGAGTGCAACTGAATGAATGTATAAAAGGTCAGTGAAGTCACTAGAATCCATGGAGAAGTCAATACTTCCTTGTGGAATAGCAGGTTTCATGTATAACCCAATGTGGTACCCACACAACATGGGTGTGGGGATGTTGTGGTGGCAACCATACCTCAAGTGGAAATGGTAGAGTAGGTGTCAAAAAGATGAAGCCTGGTCAAAGAAGACAAGTAATTACTAGTGCTCAATAGCTAGGGCTTTACTTTTATAATAAAGAGGACTTGGGAGAACCCTGAATGGGAGATGATGAGTACTTTCATCTGAGAGTACCATCTTTAATCCATTTATATTGACTGCCTGGAGCCCTATTGAAAAGGATTTGATAGTAGATTGTGGTACCAGTGGAACAGAGCACTGCAATTAACCAGCACTGCAATTAACCAGCACTGCAGCATCGGCATCATCTCTCTAGTGACACTATGGAGTAAAATAAAAGTTCCAAGCAGACCTCTGCCCATAAAGATTCACAATTCAATTATAGAAATAATATATTCATAATAAAATTAGTGAACAAAATATTAGAGTGCTACACTGTAGAGATGATTTTAAAGTATTAATCAAACTTAAAGCAAAAATTGATGACACTATAATTAAATTAATAGGAGAAAAGTAAGATGAATATAGGCTGGGGTCAGAAAACATCTGCCTAGGAAGAGGGTCACCTGAGAGGAATGAGATGTAGATGGGGATGGGAGAAGGGAGAGAAGTGAGGGTGGTAGCTGACAAAAGGGGTCATCATCATCATCATCATCGTCATCATCATCATCACCATCACCATCATCATCACCATCATCACCATCATCATCATCATCATCACCGCCATCATCATCATCATCATCGCCATCATCATCACCATCATCACCATCATCATCATCGCCATTACCACCATCACCATCATCACCACAATCATCATCATCATTATCATTACCACCATCACCATCATCACCATCATCATCATCACCATCATCATCACCATCATCATCATCATCATCATCATCACCATCATCATCATTATCATCACCATCATCACCATCACCATCATCATGCCTCAGCTGAGGAATTGTGTTGGGGAGCGATAGGAAAAATGATAGTAAAGGGCGCCATTAGGAAGATGGTATGATTTGACAAGAAATAGGGTATTATAAGTAGTTTTAATAATGGAAAATCAACCTGTTTTCCTGGTGTCCCAGCTTTACCCAAGCGGAAGAGAAAGGCAGAAGCACAGAGTCTCTCATCCTTTTTCCTGACTAGCTGCTGAGCTGCCTGTGGCAGCTCCTATGCATCTGGGTGAGTCCAAGGAGAATGCTTTTCTGAGAGGAGCTCAGGGGGTGAGGGGGGACAAATCTGTAAGTGAGTAGGAGATGAAGCAAGCAAGAGAGTGCTCCTTTGGCAGCCTGGAAGGAGCATAAAGGCCCTTCAGAGAAGGAAATCGATCACTGAACACTCAGAGGGCTTTTATTCTAAAATACAGAGCTTGCCTTCTTCAGATTGGACACAATGAAACACTGGTAGGGACACATGATCTATGTTTTCAAATGGGAATCCTGAGAGGTAGAGAATGTGAATGCCCCATGTATTATAGAGTTTGCTACAGGCTTTGGCACAAACACAATAAAATGCATACTGCCGCAGCTCGTCTCTCCAGCTTTTATCATCAGGCAGGCAGTTTACTTAGTAATTAAAATTGTGGACCCTGAAGCCAGAATGCCTGGGTGCGATTCCTGTCTCTACCACTGATACCGACCTAACTGCTCCAGTTCTACCTATAAAATGTTGAACTTGTGTCACAGGGTTTCTGTAAAGTTTAAAATGGAAAATGCTCAGAATAGAGCTTCAACACAGTAATCACAAGGACATTAGCTATTATTTATGGTTAGAGAAGGTGGAGGAGAGAAGGAGAAGGCATGATTATAGGTTTGCATATTGAATCTTTAAAACTGACTGTTCTAGGGTTGGAAACCATATCATTAAACATCCTAAAAATAGTCCACAAATCTGAAAATTTTCTAATTGTACACATTGTGCTATTTAATTTATTTCCAAAATAGCTAAAGAATTCAGAGATGGAAAAGAGAAAATTCTTTTGATATCATTCACTGGTAAAATCAAATACTCATCATAGCCAGAAACAAACAAACAAAAAAATGGATGAAATGGTACATGTCTCAAAATCTGGAAACATGGATGTTTGTTTCAATTATTCAAGTTCTAATGAATGTTAAAGGCAATAGAACTGCTCTTAGCAAAAACTACAGAAGGGATCTAACTTTTAAGTTAATGTTTATGACTGCGTATGCTTCAAGAAAGTAGAAATATTATAGTTCTTTGCTCAGTTCAATCACCTAATGTAAGTCCTGCATGGAAGACAATCACTTGTCTGCAAAAAGGAATCTTGAAAGTATGCTAGAAATCCATCATGAAAAAAGAACCAATTTCTTTATGCCTCACATGAAGAAATTTCTAGCTGGATAAAATTTACCTTGCCAAAAAAAATTAAAGATAAATTAAAAAGGCTACCATTTAAGGATAAATCATTGAGAGGCTTTCAAGATGATTAACATATTTTCAAATTGATTCTTTGCCTCCAGACAGATGGATTTATATTATGTAATATGTTAATATAATCTTTAATTAAATTAGCCTTAGCAGGTAATATTTTCAAATAAAGTTAACAAATATTTTTTATTCTTATAATTCAATCATGTACAGCGTCTCACCAATGTGATATCCTAGTTTTGTTGAGGAAAAAATAAAAAAGATAAGTACCCCCAAATAATTTGAGGGGCAGGCTCAGGGCATGATGCAATTTGTGATTCATCCAAAATATGTGGCAAAATGGGGTGCCATAGGTTCGGGTGTTTGGCGTGGTGAACTCCAGGACACTGAGTAACAGAGCCAGCTGTCTAATCATTTATAACCATCCTCAGGCTTTGCCAAGTGTTGATCCCACTAAACAGAATCTTGCTGACATGGCTATGTGTCATGTACAACGTGTAGGAATCTTGGGTCCTTTTTTCTTTTGTGTTGACACTCTTTCAATGGCAGCCCCAGCCACACAGCAGGGCTGAGACAGTTGGAGTCTTGTTTGTTCCCATCGGAGGACCTTTCTTTAGTCATGCCCTAGAGTCAGTGCCTGGCTTCTTCAGCAGCTGGACAGCTGAGTATGCTTCTTCTTTTGTTTGCTTTTTCTTTTCTTCTGCTCTGTTCCCCCATCCTCTACCCTGAATACTTGCTGGAGGGAATTAGGATCCTTTTGGTGTTTTACAAAATTAACCTCTTGGGAATTCTCCAAAATATGCAAAGAAGGATATTATTTTTCTTTGGTTTAATATTTACCTTCAGAATTTAAAATTGCTGAAGTATAAATCATTTGGGGAAAAATTTAACACTTATTTGTTTGTATATTCAGAAGTACTGGGAGATTTTTTTAAGAATGTAGAGGGGAGAGAATATGAAAGAGCAAAAGGGAATCACAAAGACAAATTAAAGTAAAAAGTCATTAAGTATAGCAGAATTAAACAGCAGTAGCAGCAGCATGCCTGAGTTCCCATGTGTGATTTGCATGTGCCCCTGAGTCAGATTATGTCATAGAATCACAAAAGCTACATAAAATAAAACGAGATGTAATCTATTCAATCTATCAGGAAGTATGTATCTTCCCGTGTTCTATTGGGAACTGACATTGCACTATATTTAGGAGACTTTGTAGACTGTTGATTCAGATAACCAACCAAGGATTCAAAAAACAAAACAAAACACAACAAAAAACAAAACCAGAAAACAAAGACCACAGGTTGCTTTGCTGACCAGTTCTGTTTAGTTAAATGGTCAAATCTTTGCAATTTTGGCTTTAGGTGTATAATGTACCTTCCCTGGAAAGTCATTATAAAAAAGCTCTTCACAACCACGCCACAGCTATCTAATCAGGGTTCATGTACAAGGCAGATGTTTGGCCCAAAAGAACATGGTGCATAGCCTTTGGTGACCCACAGTTGAGGGTAGAGCCTGAGGGTAAATATAAAGATTGCAACCTAAGTCAATGTGCCAGTGCGGCATATGGAATGATTCGGGCTGCTCTACCAAGGCCGATCCCAGGCAGTGCCCTGGGGCAGTTGCCTGGGGTGGCTGGGTACATTTGAGAGCCCTTCTGCCTCCATGCTCCCTCCTGTCTCATCTGGCTGTCAACTTAACCCTGCATGCAGTTAGGCTGTGATTACGGTGTCAGGGGATGATGACATAGAAGGTCTTAGTACAGTTTATTTCACTATAAAGGAGAACACCTGACAATGGGAAAAAATCTTTCCCCCTTTTGTGAGAGAGAAAACCAACCAAATCCACAATCTGAACAGGTCTGTTGTGCTCCTGCTAGGTGTCTGGCCCCAGGAGAGGCATCTTGGGGTTACAAGTACATAGAAGTGCAAACTATGGCTTTGCCTTTGTGGGATTTCCAGCGTAGGTGTGGACAAAAACATGCCAGTGCAGCTATAACTCATAATGCAGAGCCACATGAGAGAAATGTAAACTACACAGTTCAGGCCATAAGCGCCAAAGGAGTGGTGACTACATGATGGGTTCCCACAGCTGCCTAACAGGATGAGATCAAAATAGGGATCAACTGATTATCATCACAGCAGGAAAAAGAAAAAAAACCAAACCATAACTCAAACAACATTCCATGGACTCCAGAGAGAATATGGAGAGAACTCCGGGGTGTGTAATAATTGCCTATTTTGTCAATATTAAACTTTCAATAGGATTCTTTTTTCTTCTTCTCCCTTTTCTTTTAAAATAGGATTGTTTTAACTACCTTGACAGACTAAATTTACATCAGCATTTGAACACGGAGAAAAAAAGAAGCAAGCATTTTGGAGGTTAAAACTTCAATATGAAATAAATAAAGAAGATTCTTTTATGAAAGGCTTCTAAAGTTGTCTTACATTTCTTAAATCAATCTGTAGCACATAATCAGTAAAACCGTATCATTTAAACAGAAAATTCATAACTTAGAAACTCACCCTTGTGCAGCTGTATCCTATTATGGGCTGTAACTTAACACATGAGTTTCAGAAGTTGTTAAAGTTGAGTTCAGGCTAACAAATCTTAACTGTTAAAAAAAAAGCCTCTGGTGAGAAGAGACAGCTGACCATGAAGAGGCACCAGATTTGGTCACAGGATGAGTGTCAATCACATTTTATTTTGATTTGTTAATTCTTACTTATCTATTAGAAAGAAATGTATTAGGACAGATAATCGCCATAAAGTGATCAAGAAGAGCACCCCCCCAACCCAGTTTTGTATTTTGAAAAGTTGTCCTGTGGGTCTGAGACTCAGTATTTAAACTTTGCCAACTGCCAAATGTTTATTGAAAAAAGGAGACGAGAGCTTATCTCAGTAATATCTGAACTGAAATCTGCATTTTTCTTAGTATAAATTCAAATAAAAATAGTTGGTATTATCTCTTAGTATAAATTTTTTATAAGTAAAATTAACATTTGAATACATTTCAGTAGACTGAGCATACACAGTTCAAATTATTGTAATAAAGATGCAATCATTAATTCAGGAGTTTTGTTTGTTTTGTTTTTAACCATATTTTTTCAGGCATACTTTACATAGTGGAATGCAATGTGATATGTATAGAGATTTTACTGCACAAGTATCATTAGCCCTTATATCCTATTCCATTCCTTTCTTTGAAAGGCAAAAACCATAAACGTACCATCAAATTTATAGATTTCAGATAACTACACTAAGAAGAGAAAGAAACTTGACTCTTGAGGATTTTTGCTCTTTCACATGCATATAGCCAGATTCATGATTACTAAGATGTTTTTAATAGCTCTACAGTCTGGTCTAATTTTTCCACAGGGTAAAAATATTCTTTTTGAAATACAATGTGCACCTATCTGATATAAATAAAACCTTTTATGCAGAAAAAATATTTCCGTCAATGGAAGAGTTAATACATCTCCAATATGTATGAACTTTGCTTCTAGATGTGCAATGTTTAGTAAAGGTTCTACCTTATTTTTCCATTATACAAATTGGGGAAATACATTCGTGAAATCTAGTAGGTCACTTTATAAGTCAATGCTAGAAACCAACACATTTTCAATGACAACTAAGCTAGCTTTTTATCAGTCTGTCTGGGAAAGTTTGCCTTGATTTTGGCCTTCATTTAATCAATGTGGTTTCTCCCTATAGGCATGTTTACATTCACAAATCTTTGCATCTTGCCTGAATGGGCAAAAGGATTTTTGCTGTGAAAAAGCTGTAATTGTTTCCCAATTAAATATCAAGAAATATACCTCCAACAGATGTCAATATAATCCTTTCCCCCAATGAACCGAAGGCCATAAACTTCCAGAACTAATCTAGGATCACTGTTAACTCCAATGGCTCCCTATTGCCTGTGCTTCAGCGTGACTCCACCTGCCTTCTCAGCCTCATCTCTACCTCCCCCAATGCATTGTTCTTGTATTGCTGATCTGCTTTTGGACAAGCTGCTCTCTCTCTCTCTCTCTCTCTTCAAAAAATGCTCTTCCTCTCTCAGTCTCCTGTCAAACTTCTATTCAGATGTGCCTGTTTAATGAGTTGTGTCCACATTCCTAGAAGAGTTCCTGTCAACCCCCCTGCTGTTTTTCTAACATACACTGCCATGATGTGATAATGTCACACCTCTGAAAGGCAATGTCTTACGGTGGCTCAAAGTGAGCATTTGGAAGATAGAATTTGAATCCTGGCTCTATCGCCCACTCTCTGTGTGACCTTGCGCAAGTCACCTTAATTTTCATGAGCTTCCATTCCCTCACCTATAAATAACACTAGTACCCACATTACTGTCTGGCCCTGAAGAATAAATGGTCTTAGCATAGTGCCTGTCATCACATGATGAGGACTTGCCATCCTAGCACTACTATGAATGGATGAAGAGCCCAAAGATGCCACATAAGCATATTGTGCTCTTGTAATTTGAAGAGTTAACACTCAAAAGGATCTAAAAGTGTAGCCATCTTGAAATCATGTGGTGATTTCCTTCAAGGAAGCATGTGAGGAACTGTCAGACAGTGACAAGCAAATAGTAAGCTAATACACATACTCTTAAAAGAGCTGACAGGAGCTCTTTAGAATAGTTCATCTTTGGTTGTGACACATGACAACATGAAAAGAAATTGGATGTTGCACAAAGCCAAGAGTTGAAGGCAACACAGAGATATGCTTTAATTTCATTGCAAAGAAACTCATCTGGTGGTGTGGAGACTCTCAGTGCTACCTGTTATAAAATAAAGACATTTAAAAAATTTTTTTTTACTGTTTTTGACAGAAAGAGAGAGAGAGAGACAGAGAGAGAAAGCGAGAAGGGGAAGGGCTGAAAGCAGTCTCCGTAGTTGTACCTCATTAGTTTTTGATATAGTTTCACTACACAGGTGGGCGCGAGGCTGTGCAGGGCAGGAACCAGGTCAGGGGCCTGCCGCATGGGAGGCACGCCCCCGAGAGCTGGGGGCCTCCTACATGGGAAGCATGCATGGGACGGGAGCCAAACTGGTGGCCTCCTACACGAGAAGCTTGCTCTTGAGAGAACGCAACTGGGGGCACAACCCAGTTCAGCATATGGGTCCACACATGGGTCCTCAGACCCTGGGGCTATAAGACAAACGCTCAACCCACTGAGCCATCCCAGCATCCCCCAAATAAAGACATTTATATAGTGAAGAACAGTCCAGTGCCAGCTTAAACGAGGAAACTTCAAATTGGGAGCTCGTCTTATTTACATCTTTCCATTATTTTTTGTTGGAGATGCAAAATAGGAAAATATAAAAAACTTGTTATGGGATTTATTTCCTTCCAGGAGAAAAAATAAAAACAAATTACAACTACTGCCAGAAGAACACTGTGTCTACAAGTTAGGGACTTAATGCATTTCAAAATGCCACTTGGAGGGCCGCCTTGGCTGAGAAAATGTTCAAATTTTATTTCTTTAAGTGAATATAATTATCCCCATGTGCATTGGTCTCAGACCAGAAAACTCTGGGTGCTTTTCCTGACCAACCTGAAGAGAAAATTCCATTTACTATTGCTTGTTTTAAAAAAATCAAAAGCCAGCTACGGGCAACAAATTAGTGAAATAATCATTTACACCCTCTGTGTTATGTGTTTTTAAAGAATTAAGAGAAACAGCAGCTTTTGCATTTATTAGAAATTTAGAAAAACACTTCAACAGTATTCTTTATGCTCCTTTGTTCAACTGTACTGGGTTTTTTAAATTCCTGGATTGGCTTTTCATCTTGCAGGAAAGCAAGGTAGCAATTTTTCTTAAGGAACTGGCGGTAGTGAACTTAAGTGGTTAGCCCTTATCTTCCGGCAGGAAGAGACTGGACCAAGGTGAGGGAAGAGGAGCCAGGAGTGACCAGGAGGAGAGGAGGCTGCTCAGAACTTGCCATTCACAGCCGATGACAGCTTTTTATGGACTGTGTAAAACAGGAGTGTGGTGGCAGCTGCTTATTGGTGTCCCAAAGAAAATGAGTCCATGTGCTAAACTCTGGCGCATGCCTGATAGGTTACTAAGGCATGGCAGAGTCCCCAAGCCGACTTCTGATGCCCTGCCCCAGAAAGTAAGCGCGTTCCCACTTATTCCATGAGGATGGTGAGTGGCTGGATGTTTCAATATTATCAAAATTCCTGGTACAGAAATCTGCCACTTGGCTTACTTTCATGCAATCATTTTTCAGACCAGAAACACCTGAAGGAAGAGCATCAGCAGTTTAATATCCGTATCTGTTAAGCCATGTAAGCAGTTGCACAGTGGCAGCGCATTATAGAACAAACCCACAATGCTCTCTGATCAACTTTAGGTTCTATGTTAATGAACGAAATACATGAAACAGGACATTTTTTGTCTTTTCATATAGAAGAGTTCCTGCAAAGCCTGGATGACAGAATATAATATATGCTTCGTTTTACTGTTTTTCTATTTTATTCTCTGTGCTAAACTGTAAACAATTTATGAGAGTTAGTTCATCTTTAAAGTGGGCCGTATGATTTCAGATTAAACTTCTTAAATTCACAATGAACTCAGTGAAAAATTTCCCCTTTTTTCTTTTTACTGCTTCTATCTAAACCCTCAGCATAAGACCCCTGGTTCAACACCGTTTATCTAAAACTTTGGGCAAGTCAAGAGCCTTTTATCCTTCATTAGTGAATTCAATGCTATTGTGGGAGAGAGACATTCTTTCCTTCTCTTTTCACTTAAAGAAACATACCAAACCTGAATGGACTCCAGGCTAGACTGGGGGAGAGAGTGATTTTTATTGGTTCTAACATAGTTATTGACACATACTTGAAGACAAAGTTTAAAAGAAAGAGAGAGAAAACAAAGAAAAAAGAAAAGAAAAAAAACGTTCTTTTATTTTATGCCTTAGAGGGTACATTGCTTACAATTTAATTCTAAGAAAAAAAATTTATAGAATAAAGTGGCCTAACATTTCTTTTTTCTTCCTCACACATATGAGAAATAGAAGCTAAAAGGACATCTGGAAACTAACATTATTCAGCAATCAGAAAGGGAAAATCCAAACCATTAAAGTTTTGATGGAGAGAAACATAACGAGATTTACAAAGAGAAAAGCTGTAACCTATTGAAGTAAAAAAAAAAAAAAAAAAAAAAATTCCATATGCATTTTACCTTTTGGGCAGTTCCATAGCACAATTCTATTTCAGAAGCTCTTTGTAATATGAAACCCACTGTAGATAAGATACACCGGGAAGATAGTCTGTTTTGCAGCAGCAGTAAATCAAATTGGTTCCAGAAACAAAGTTATATGACAAATGGTTTAATAGTATTGCTAGAATTGGAAAGCTTGATTGAATTATTTTTCATAATCATGAAAAGAAATAACTTTGAAATAAGTTTGCCATAGTTGTTTAGATTTTTTGGGGGAGAGGGGTAGGAGAGGAGGGTATTGCAGAGGCCGGAAGACATCTAATTTTACTGGCTTTTAACTAAAGTGTTATAATTTAAGAGCTCAGTGATGATTAACTAAGTTTTGTTTGCAGCAAAAAAAAAAAATATATATATATTCAGACTAAAGCAATGTTTGATTTTTACATAACTAATATATATTATGGAGAATAAAACAATATAAATATATTTTATCATATTCAAGTTCTTTTTAATTTAAATTATAGTAGTAAACAGCCTTTATTTAAAAGAAAAATGGCATCTGGAAAAGTTCATTAAGTCTTAGGTGAGTCTTAGATTTTAAGAGAGACTTCTAAATGGTTAGCAAGATGCATCACTGACAAAATAACCCGGCAACTAATACCCATAGGTGAAATGAAATGAAATCATGCTCCTGACTGAAGTCAGGAACAAGTTAAATATCACTTAGACCACAGCACACGACAACAGAGATTTAGAAGAAATCATACTTAGATAGGATGTGACTAGACGTTTAAGACTATTTTCTAAAAAAGTAAAAACACTTTTTCCCCTTCAGTACTTACAATCTTTGAAGACTAGAGCCGGGTCTCTGTGAGGCAAGACTTGGGCAATGATGTGTCTCAGGGATTCCAAGGTTCTGTCCATCTTGAGTCTGCCTGTGTGAGCCGGCTGCACAGTGTCCTCATGCCTGAATTCTTGCAGTCCTGGACTGAATTTGTGCAGCTCATTGATGCACAGGATTACCAAAGAATCTCTTTTAACATCTGCCAATCAGGCATTTCCCAGAATCTAAAGACCCCTCAGGGGGCCCTCCTCCCTGGCTCACTTATCTTTGTTGTGTGCTGAGCTAATTAGCTCTAAAGGCCGGCTGACAGGCCGGTTCCCATTGCTTCCTTCTGTTAAACACACCCACCTACCGGCTAGCTGGGGAAGCTTCCTAATCTTATAACAGCTTTCCTCTCCAACCAGATTTTGCCTGAATGGTGTGCAGCTTTCTGACTTGGATATATATATATATTTTTTTGGTCCCCTTATTTCCAAAGGTGCTGACCCCCCGGTATGTAGAATCAAGATTATTTCTCAAGGAGATTTCCTTAGTAACAAAGGAGTT